>JAZGTJ010010643.1:0-17864 GCA_036877575.1 Botia almorhae
GATTTGCGTGTAAATGAAGGGTAAGACGTGCTTTGATTGGCCTGGTGAAATTAACATTCAGAAAGAGCCCAAAATGACAGAAAATGTACTGACTACTGTTGACCACTGTAAGGTGCTACGTACCACACAAAGCATTAATGTCATTGCAATTTAAAATTAGATATGCAGGATAGTTTAAATGCAGCACTAATGGATCTTTCAAAATTGTCTCTTTTGGAACATGAAAGCTTATATTCAATACAATTTATTTGTATTGAGCTTTTTAAAATAGACATTATTCCAAAGCAACTTAACAAAAACATAGGAGGACAGTAATGAAAACAGTGTCAGAATTCCCAGTAACAGAACAGTGTTGGTCCTGTGATTCATGATCAGCACAGATTGTCTTTTGTGTTTGCATTCAGAACAACATTCGGGTGAGCCGAATGACAGAATGTTCCCGACAATAAAAAATCAATATAATTGGACAGCCTGGTAAAATAGTACCCAAAGTAACCAAACGGCGACCACAAAACAAAGGTTATCTAAACTGCTCACAACAACTAGATATCTTGAGAGCTTGTCTGCAACAGAAACTGTGCCATGGCTAATATTTAACTTGTCTTATTTTACTCCCAAACCAACCATTTGAGGACATCAGCTCAGTGACGTGAGAATTCAACTTGGCAGCCCTAAAATTGTACTTTATTTACAAGCAGCCCTTCACCGGCAGTCGAATAAAGGTTTTGATTTCACAGGGAACAGAATGTGCCAAAAAATGGCAAGACTGTCGTACGTCAGCATGGATCTCCATCGGACGTCACGGGGCTTCAGACAGACCAAAACGAGATCAGAAAGATCAAACAATGAAAGCATTAACCATCTCTGTCAACTGTTGAAGAACCATCTGATACATACAAACTTGAGTGACAAACTACTCAAAAGTATAAGGGCCCGAGGTAAAGGTCTACATACGTTTGCTCCTCTGAACAGAATTAAACAACCACTGTGGAACTGTGGCCAAATGTCAGTTTGTCGGTTTTAACTTGGTTTCCTGATCTGAGGCCTCAGACTGTTAATTGAAAAACTTTAATATGTTGACAATCACCCACACAAAGTAACTTCCTTTTCACGAAAACTGATTTCCTCTTGAAGCTCTGAAGGTCTTTTGAGCATTGCACTCATTTAACCAGAATGGCATCTAATCGGAATGGGCCAAGACCTGTCTGTTAACATCCCATAATTCAACCCATGTTACTATTAATTAAGCGATCGACCTTCCAAAAATGCACATTCTCTCTCATCATTCACTCATGCTGTTCCAAACCTGCCTGTTCCAAACCTGCCCATTTCTCTCCATCTGATACAAATGTACGGAGTCTCACGTCCTGTTCCTCTAGGTATCTTCTTTCTCTCTCAACTGTTGTCTTTCAAGATGGCTGAACTCAGGGTTTCTGTCAGAATCGTACACAAAGAGGGAAATGTGCCGTTGCATGCTAACATGCAGCTAGGGAGTTGAAGTGGAGGTGATTATAAGATTAAATACTGAATACATACAGAAACATATAAAATGCACTGTGGTCAATGACCTTCAGATTTGAGAATGAAACTTACACTTTTACACAAGGTTCAGAAAAGGCAGTTCAAACAAACCTCCTGAGACCCTTTGACCCATTTTTGCCTCTACAGGGTAAAACACATAAAAGTTAAAACGTGGTGTTATGTGGTAAACTTCAGTCGAAATCAACACAGGCTGAGCAGTTAAATAACAACTTCAATAATAAATCAGTGACTGTGGCTGTGTCAAAGTGCGGAGAAAAAAAACAACAACAAAACAACACATATTCAAGACACCAAACATTAAAAGTTCGGGTGCTAACGTTTCATCCACAGCGCTAATGAAAGCATCGTTTCATTTAATGGAAAATACAAGAACTTTCATTTTTAGATAATGACAAAAACTACAATGAAGATGTTTCTCTTAATCCGAAAGTGCTAAAGACACTCGCCTTTAATAGCGCCGCAAAAGTGCGCTAATCTAAGCGGAGAGCTCTTCGTTTGACTTTCTCGATCAGAAAGATAAATCGGTGTGTTTATTTTGACATCGTGGTGTTTTTTGAGGGGTTGGAAGTGGCACTTCTCCTAATTTCACGATGTGATGGGATCCGTCTCTCTCGTATGACTGACGACCTCATCACGCGCATGGATAAGTGATGTAAGTAAACTATTTATAATGAAAAAACTGTCACGCTGATGCAATGCTATTGCTTTCCTCTCGCAAGCAGCAACACAAAGCCCTCAGAACGCTCACCAGGGCCGTGATGAATGAAGATGCCTTTATCAGTGACTAGACTGCAAACTCTACCATCAAATTAGCTCAGGATATCAGGCAGAGAGAGAGAGAGATAGAGAGACATAGAGACAAAGATAAATGACATTCTTAAGGTGAAATGATTGAAGCCCTCTCACCATTTCATGTTTCCGGAGTATTGACAGATCAACTTGGTTTTGGTTGGCATCATTATGAAGTTGCAAACTGAGCGTTCGGGTGCTTGATGAAATCAGCATGGACGTGCGCGGGGGCTAAATTGCATTAGCATGCGACTGCGCGGGGAGCGAGGCACTTTGAAACAGGATGTGATGCGCTCCGAAGCTTTGAAACATTCAGCCGTTTTCAGTCATCATAAGCGCACCCGGGTTTAATCACAGACAAAACTCAGAAACCAACCAGGGGAACTGAAGCACAGCTTTTTGAAGTCTAAAAACAGAGCTCTTAATCTTATCCCAGCGCTAAGTGTGCAGCCAGGGCCACACGGTTTATTACTACTGTGTGTTATGCGAACACTTTACCTTCTCCCATCTCGTGAATTTCAAAGGCTATGAAATAAAAATGGCCGGGGAGCGGAGTCGCTTTGATGCCAACGCCTGGAGCAGAGCGCTTCTTAACGCTAGCGGTTAAGACGCTTTACCTCTGAGTAAGCTGTCAGGCTGACTGTTCAACCTGGACACAGAGGGGAAAGCTGCCCTTCTCCAGCCTCAGCCTCATTCTGCAAAAGAGACAAGAGCTGCAGGATGGACAAAGTTCTGGATCACAGCACTGCTTGGCCTGGCCTGCAGGTGCAGGTCTCAAAGTGGCTTATAAATCCTGGGGAAGCTGCAGTATCTGTTAGCGTTCCCTTTCATCTCAATGGCAGTGGCAAGGTCGCAAGGTTGGCAAGGTTGAAAATAAGCTATTTGAAATCTGCTTGCATTGCTAACAGGAACGGAGTTCTGCATACAGGTTTTTTGAGCAAATCACCGGAGCTGTAACTCAATCACAGCATCAGATATATACGCAGGAGAGTCTGGCTGCAAACCTGCACTCTCAGACACGGATGTTTTATAAAGTAAGATGGAAATGTTGTGACATAAAATGTGTTTTTCCTTTTCACCGTGTAACTAAGGTGGAGCATGGAACAAACAACACCAGGGTCATGGGTTCGATTTACATGTACATTTATTCATTTATTCAGTTAGCAGACTTTAAAGTGACTTACAAATGAGAGAGCATGTCACATTTTGCCTTGGGAGCCAATAATAAGCATAGTCTACAAAGCTATGTTTACATGCAGGAATACAGTTGAGATTAGGGAGAGTTGAACAACATAAAAAAAGAAATAAAAGAGTTAAACAGCATAAATTTAGTCAGGATTTGTCAAAATCATTGTGAAACAGGTGTGTTCTCAGTTGTTTTTAAGGTTGTGGTGGTCTCTGCAGATTGGGTGGAGGCTGGCAGCTCATTTCACCAGAAAATGCTGCTGATTTACTGATTGTAGATGGTGAGAGCGATTTGATGCCCGTGAAACACAGCTGGAGGTTTTCAGCAGCTACATTCGTTGGACAAACTTTACCTTCTTCACACACAGCCTGTCAGCAGAGTATTGCTCCCCAATAATACTGTAATAGGTTCCAATAGTACAAATGATTAAAACAGAGAGGCCCATTGCCAAAGTAAAAGTGCTGTTCCTTAGTGCACATATAAAATGAAGGTATAACAGAGACACAAAAAGCTACAGATAAAGCTGTGTTTGCTAGGACAGACGATGTAGTCGTCTGCCGATGATTTTAAACAGGAAGTACATTTGGTGGAAATGAACACAGAACTTCTGCTCGTCTGTTGTGCAGCTATCACAGCTTCTTCAGAAATGCATTAAAAGGAAGTCCTTTCAAGGCGCGATCACATTTTTCAAGCGAAGTGTCACAGTGGAGAAACAATAGCTTATTTCTACAGAATTGTCTCACTTTGCACTCATCAGCTTCGCAAGAGTGAGAAACATCTCTAACCGGCTTCAATACGAGCAAGTGTTTACCTGTTTTTCACTGTTTTCCATCTACAATTCCTCTTCTCACCTCCACATGGCGTTTTGAAATGCTGAGGTAATTTTGAGACACCACTGCTTATGTTCAAACAACACCTCATGCATATGCGTATATGCATAAAAATACGCATTTTTATTGGTTTTCATTATTCTCTTATTTATTGTCGTGGCAGAGATGAATCATGCTATCTGTAAATCGCTACGTGTTTACCTCAGGAGCGCCAGGCATCTAATTAAACGGCCGGATATGTATTAAACGCCTACGGATGTTAACTAGACTACCTAATTTTGTAAAGTGAAGATTTTTCATTTTGAAAAATGGAAAGACACAATTATGCCAAGTTAAAACCATAAGCTTAATCATCTATACGTACATAGGCTACTTTCAGTTTGGTGCGTTCTCTTCTGAATTTTTTTTCACCTCATTTGCTATGTTTTCTGGGATGTGGAGTATGGTTAATATCTTTTTAATGCCCTTCAACAAGCAAGTCTCTTCGTGCACACAGCGGCGGTGCTTGGAGTGGCAAACTTAACAACCATTTGTAAGACATTGTGAAGAGAACTCATGCCGACTTAGAGAATGAACAGCACTTACCATTGGCCTAATGCCTTCTGGGATTGGAATGGTGGTTTGGGATTTAAAATCAGAAAATATTTTGTTCCGGTAGACCCATAATAAAAGCCTTGTACCAATATGCATGTACACTCCAAACTTTTGGGAATACATTAGTCACCTCATCTACATGTGTGCCAAATAAAGTTGTGTACAAATTATAAAGTTGTGTACAAAAAACATTCAAAAACATTGTTTTTATTTGATTGATTATGAGCATGATTGTTTATGAGCTTTTGTGGCTTTAAATTATGAAGCTTTAAAAGTCCCTACAGCTACACAATGCACCCATAACACATTACAGTTGATTTTCCAGTAGAAACGAGTGTTGTCAAGAGTCGCTTTTTTTTTTAAGCAGAACTAAAAAGATGCTATAGGGGCAAATATGTGAGATACTTAGGGACATTTCAGTAAATAATGATTCATTAATTGTTAACACATCTAATAATAGCTCTCTATAATGGTAACTATTTTATTTAATTAGGACTCTGACATGTCTGGAATGATCACATGTGATAGTGAGCACGCTTCAAATGCACTTTCCATCGCTTTTAGCTGCGAAACTTTTTAATGAGGGCAAAAAGACTGAATGTGCCTGTAGCCTGTAAAGCTGCAATAACAATGAATAAATACATTGCATCGCATCGCATTAGAGCATTAAAGTTGCAGCTCTTTGCAACTTTGCCAGTGAATCATTTAGCTGATGCTTTTATACAAAGTGACCTGAAAGGACACAGTACTAATAGTTAATGGATTACATATAGCAAACCCTGAACCAGTCTTTCATATGTTTGTTCGAGTGAAACCTTTAGAACTTATTCAATATGGAACAAAAATACGCTGATAAAAGGATCCTCGGTTCCCGCAGAAAAGAACACGCAGTCTGTGCCCAATTGTACAAAAGCAGGAAAAAGAGCAAATTATAAAACTACACTTGGGTTTTTTAAGGTCTTGAACATCAGTCACAAGACCTCGTCTCACAACCCGCGTGAATCAGGACCTCTCCGAAAGTTATTACACAACATTCCATCCCAAAAAACGAGGCCAAAACCGAGATCAGTAAGTGTAACGCTTTCAAAAGCAACACATCACTCTACCTACGACACTGTGGGATTCACAAACAATTACGAGCAGTTATTTGAAGGAGACATTGATTTGTCTAAAAGGCAGTTGATTGATCGGGCAGTTGCATCCGTACAGACTGAGGTAATGGTTTAACTGTGGGAGGAGAGGGTGAAATGGAGACAAACAAAAGATATATCGTATTACGGAAGCCACGCTGAGCTACCTGCAGTCTGGCTACCCTGGAAAGCTGAATTTATTTGACTGAGTGAGACCCCTTTTAAAAACAGCAAGCATGTTACTTTTACTTTTAGACACTTTAAAATACAGCATGTACCCAACCATGAGGGCAAATGCACGACAGTCTCACGAAAGCTACAAAATACTAGGCTGTATAATCCATGTTGATGTTTTTATGACATAATTATGTCTGAATGATATTCTGTTGAATATATTCTACATTCACTTTCAGAGACTACAAACAGAGGAGAGAAGGTAAGACGTGTCAGTGGGTAAAATGTGTCACCACCATAAGCCAATAATAGCATAATTTGTGTCATGGCCATATATTTAGAAGGGGCGCAGCAAATACATTCGTTTTTCTATGGTTCTATCTTAATCATTCAGTTGATTGCAAACATCCTGAATAACCCCATCTTATTTCTGCTTGCCTTAACACAACATCTCTCCTACTGAGTGGGCAAACCTTCAGATCTGCATGTTTTGAACTTGTGAGAAACAAACGTGTGTCTTTCTGAATCTAAACGCCGCCGATATCAAATAAGCGTCAGTTACTCGATTGCACTTGGTCCTGACACGCGTGTACATGTTTACAAGAGTCAAATGGGAAGACGTGTATGAGAACGGCAGTTGCTTTTCATCGTTTATCACTTGTCAGCCTGCCAACGCACAGTCAAAGCAAACGCGGCGAGGTATGAATGAGAAAACGTGGCACGCGCCGTAGCGCTGCTTCATTAGCTATGCGCAAAGATAACGAGTACCGAGGAGGCGCTCGAACCACAGTAACGTTCCGGGACAGTAGATACCCTAAGCCCCCAAACAAATAAAGCCTTAAATTTGACCTCCAATCTTTATTATGGTAATTTCTCTAATGCAGATTGGAACATAATTGGTAACAATATGTACACAGCTTAATCTCTACTGAAGTCGACCGTGACGGAAATCTCACGTCCGGCGGAAGAGGACGTTTATAGCCTCCATTAGCTATTTTTCAGCTTCCACTAAATGTCTCACTTTAATAAGAAACTTTTGGAAGAGGAAGAAATTAAATCTTTCCGGGGACATCTCTCGCCGTATCTCTTAAAATTCTTACACTTAACATCTCCATAAACCACTTCATGCCAAGGTCCCCTGAAATCCACCTTTTAACAACACTGTGTGAAGGAACTGTAAAGAATAGCTATGACGCACGGCATAATGGGTTATATATATATACATAACAATAGCTATTTATGATAATATAGAAGTACTTATATCTGTATCTGATGCTAAATAGTGGCTAAGAACTGTAATTTTTTTGTCATTGTTAGCATTGCTCTGTATTTACAGAACTCTGGTTTTAAAAGCCACCACTGATGGTGTGTTTAATGTCAGAAATGTATGAATTAGCATGTCTAGCTACCGTAGAGGCAGCCATTAATTAAATTAAGTCAAGAAAAGACCGGGCTGGCCAAAGTGAGCTAGCGTGTGGAGTTTGAGACCCTCTATGGTGATGACCTAACAAAAGTTTTATGAAAAGCTCAACAAAAAGCTCTGTTGGGAAAAGGGAAAAAAATAACTGTTGGGAAAAGGGCACAAAAGAACTAAATTATAGTTCTATAAATAATATTTACATGTATTTATTGCATAGACACAACTATGCTGTATATTGCACTAGATTATATAACCATTTGTCTGAATATATCGTAAATATAATTTTTCTACTTTTTTATTATTGTACGGCATGCACAGTGGAAAGTAAGAATTTAATTGCCCAGTGAACTATGCATAACAGTAAAGGCTTTTGACTAATATAAAATTTGACAGGAACAGTACGTTAATGGAACATGTATTTTCCCAATTAAATCAGTTGAACTAATACAACTAATTGTTATATAAAAATAAAACTACTTACAGTAGCTACACAAATCTTTGCCACAAAAGTTGTGCTGTTTAAAAAGATACAACTTTTTTTAACTTGCTGAAGGTTGGTTACATTTTTGAACTTTGAGTTGGGATGAGCAAAAACAAACTCCAAAATGCTCAAAATCTTATACCCCAAAACAAAAGCTGGTTTTCCTCCGCATATTTTGCTTGTGTGGTTTTCAAAGATTGTATGATCATTCGCTACTCAAAGTATGTGCCCTAATTGTTTTGCCACAAAGGCAAATACACAGATCTGATCAATGACAGTTCGAAACCTTATTTACCCTCTTCTTCCCATCACAGTTCAGCTGTAGGGCTGAACAATACACCCCATGTACCTCCAATACACCTCCTCCCACTCAATCACACACATATTGGCATTATTGATATCGGAAAAACGTGCACATTTTTTTGGTACAACCTGTGCAACCTCACATAATTGTGGCTGATAAATATGTGATTCCAACTAAGACTATTCATCAACCGTGAGCCCCTGTGAAATGCACCTGGCAGGAGATCGCATTTGCATTCTCATTCTTCATCGCAGTAAAATGTGAATGCATGTCATTAAGCAGGAGCTGCAATCAGAGGGCAAAAGGAAAAATCCTCCTACACACATTTTACCTGCCAGCGAGGAATGTCAGAATTAATAAACCCGTGTCTGCAAATAAAAATGCTTGCTAAAAGCCTGCAGTTTTGCAGCCTGCAGACATGCAGTTTTGCTCTTTTCAGCGCATTTACATTTTGGTAATTTGGTCCATTTAGTTCTCCAAGTCCGTCGTGCTGGAGTGAAAGTGCGGCGCACGCATTTGAATCAGGTAACGGTACAAATCTCATGTATTTTTGGTCACTCACAATGATGCCATTATAAACTTGCGTTTTCAGTCCGGCTGTCTTCTATTCTATAACTGCACAAAATAGATACTGAAAATAATTTAGGGGAAAACCATCTTTGCTTTCAAAGCCGGAGAAAGAGGACATTTAACGGCCTCAAAGAGTCAGGCAGCCAGAAGGTCGTGACGGGCGGGCATGAAGGTACGGACTGTTGCGAATGGACGTTGAAGGCTTTCAATGGAGCGAATGAGTTCTGCGGGACGAGCATGGCATTGTGCCGCAGAGCAATTCGATTAAAAAAATTACACCTTACCTCTCGCCAATGGGCCACACATTCATCAGCACTGCCAAAAAGATAACGTACATCTTTCGTACAACCAACCACCGACATACATTGTACGGCTGTCAGTAAATGAAACACAAACATGCTAAATGTTTAAATAAATACACTACTACAGGGTGATGTCACAGCATAAGAGATATATTTTCCATTTCAGAAAGAGAGAGAGAGAGACAGCGAGAGAGAGAGAGAGAACATATGAGATCAAATTTAAACAGCGTCAGGTTTAATCACAAAAAGCGTCACGGCTTACATAGCTCCAAGTGTGACAGAATTACACTTGTTAAACTGAGAACGAGAAAAGCTGTGATCAACTTTAGGATGGTTCTACTTCCTCTGGTGCAAATATGGAACATGTATTCATAGAATCAACTGAAAGTACAAAGGTGTGCACATTGTGGAGCCTGGAGGAAGATGATGGGACTCCAGCTGAGAGGAAGGTCTCTAGGCAGGGAGGGCAGTTTGTCACACTCCCTCTAACAAGTTACAACATCTTCCTCTTCTCAAACTCCTGCAGAGAAGACGGAAGAACAAACAGGGTTCAAATGAATGTGGTTGACAAGGGCTGAAGCAGAGGTTAGAGATGGGTATTAGCACTCAACTAGTTTCACACTAACTAGTAAAAGCACTTCGAACTTAGCAACTTATTAGGGTCTGTTAGGAAGCAGAAGAGATGGTTAGGTGTGGTTTTCAATTCTCCACCAACAGCTAGAAGAACCACTGCATGACACAGAAGACTGCTGGACCAACAAGCATTCACTGCAGTGAGGAAGTTCACCGCCATGCAACTCGCACGCAAAAACACCGAAGCCGATGGATAAACAAACAGAGCCGTTTAAAACACACGGTAGGATAAAAAGACAAGCGAGAGACGCACAAGATGAATGCAGATTGTTCCAGTGAGGTGTAGCTATTTACGGAGTTAATTTACAAAGGCTAACAGCTGCAGGGTGATGCATTGTGCTTCTCAAAACATATTTTCCCCGTAGAAGGGTGACAAACTTGTGTATTTTTGCCAGAATTCCCTTATGCAAATGTCATGTTTTTGAGACGAAGACGTGCAGGTTCTTCTGCGATAATACTTGAAACTCTACTGCCACCTGGTGGTCATGCAGGGCTCAAGTAAGGAAAGATGGATTACAGAGAATAGCAAGAAATGAGGTATACGTGACTGCA
Source organism: Botia almorhae (assembly GCA_036877575.1). NCBI lineage: Eukaryota > Metazoa > Chordata > Actinopteri > Cypriniformes > Botiidae > Botia > Botia almorhae. The sequence continues at coordinate 10,508 of JAZGTJ010010643.1, forward strand.
TCCTTAGTGCAGACGGACAGAAAGAGAGAATGAAACTGTGATTGGTATCTGCCCTGTGCTGGGTTTAACAGTATACACTACAACTGCTGGCCAATTTAAGAAATATTCAGTGTAAAGTGAATTTAAATGTCATTTTTAGTAGCAAAAACTGTCATTAAGCTGAACTGATACAGTCGGATTAAAAGGAAGACAGTGTACAAATTCCGGTTATGACTGAGACCGCTGTAATGTAATGCAGATGGAGAAAACCTAGAAAACACACTATCAACTTTCGGGATGCATGAAGACAACAGGCTGCAAAATTAATAACCAGCCAGAGTGTTTCCATCATAACTTCCAATGATTACAAATTAGAATGCAGGGGTGTGGTGTCGATGTCGAGGAAGCAGCGATTGCTAGTGCCGATAATGAAAGGATAAAATGATGAATGGGTGTAATACACGCTTTTACTTTTTACACATCTTGTTAAAAGTGCTGGCTGTGATAAATGGAGATAAAGAGGCAGAGCTGCTAACACGGCAATATAAATGGAGCCTTGTTCATTTCCTGTCTCGCGCTGGATCTCTGCTATTGAATATCTTGCGGTAAAAACTGCTGTGATTATCGAAGGGGGCGCTTATATTAGTCACCGGTTTGACCTCAGGAACGTCGCGCTTCGGAGAGCCTGTGTGACTGGAGCTGCGCATGCGCTGAATCTACTTTGAAGCGAGAGCTCGGCAGGCCCGCAGCGCCGCACGACTTCTAAGAGGAGTAAAATGAAAAGCATTTATATAATGAGAATGCCATTGATGTTTACTCTCAGTGTGTTTGCCTTCGCGAGCACCTCCGGAAAAGAACAGCATGTTGAGCAATTAGACAGTCAGACTGTAAACCACTGAGGTGGGCAGCCCTGTGTGACAGCACTAACGCTCTCTTTGAATTTCGGCAAACCGCCTCACCTTAAACATGGTACTGCCCAGCTGCGCCGGAGACATGCTGACGATGACTCCCGCCGACTGCAGGGCGGCGATCTTCTCTTTGGCACCCCCTTTGCCTCCGGCAATGATGGCACCAGCGTGCCCCATTCTCCTGCCGGGAGGAGCCGTCAGGCCAGCGATGAATGACACCACAGGCTTAGCGCTGGCACCCTGCAGATAAACAAACAATAAATGAACTGTGAATATACAGGTCAATGACAAATAAACATGCCTGACATGATAAACAAAACTTACAAATCTTCGGACTTAGAAATGTAAAAGTTGTATATATGTATACAAAAATATCGTTTTACAGTTACAAACAGTTGCACCACGTAGACATTTTTGACTTTAAGCTCCATGTTCATCATAGAACAGTCGTATTCAAATGACTGTCATTAATAATTGCTTTCCAAACTGAGGAGAAAACATGTCACTTAGTTCTGCAGTGACCCTAGACTTGTAATATAGGGCTTCGTAAAAGAATGTGCTTTGAAAACCAATTACAGGAGACGAGTCTCTGTTTTACTGCCTCAAGCTGCAGTTCCTGGATGTGTAAATGAGAGGTGAAGATAAACACACAAGCTGTCAGCCACTGTATAAAACAGTCAAATGTAAGCAGGCAGATTAAGACATCTACAGTAAGTGCTCGTGTGGGAGTGATTGGATGGCTGTAGTCTGTCATTTCATACAGTCGCACTTTCAGATCACACCAATTTACTGTTAAATGGGTCTGTTTTCTTCCCTCATTCTCTGATGGATGAATACTGGGTTCGCCACGAATGACACGGCCATTTCGAATGTAAGCTTTGTCCTAATATTCGGAAAAAGCACCTAAATGACCAACGTCCATGTTGGACCAAGTTCACTGAACTTCATTCGTTGAATTTGTAGTCCAATTTGGCAGCTTCTCTTCTGGTGGATCACATCAAGGGCTGGATGAAGGTTAGAACTCCTTGCTGTAACTTTGAATTTAGATGAAACTCGGCTATGGATAGCACTGATGCTAATGTACTCATTAGCATCTCAGAGGAGAGAAGGTTATTACTAAACTTCCCTGGCAATTTTTGATTTTAACTTTTTCTTTTTAAATGGATTTTAAATGGGACTGCAGACTTCAGGTAGAGATGCCTGCGAATGAAGCGAATGTGACCGCCAGTCAAAGGCAGTAGAGCTTAATGCTTGATAATCGAAACTGCCAGCTAACATTATGATGCTCCACAGGAGCAGCCTTTGGTTCAAAGCTCAAGCCTTGCTCAAGCTGTTCATACTCGCATAACCGACTGCAGACTGAGCTTAATCTGAGAAGATTAAGATAATGAAGGTAATCATATTTTGCTCAGGCACAAAACCTTGAGAGAACGCTGGCGAGAAAGAACATTCCACTCTTTCGTGGCCTTTTTGTTGAATGACAACTCCTCCTTTAGACGTTCTCCAAACTTTATCCCAAGAAATAATTTACATATGCCTTAAAGGAATCAAAAATACATCATTCGTCATTCTAAACCGCATGCTGTTATATTCCATTGGAAATGAATACAAATGAATTATGGGAAAGATTTAACGACTTACGCAGAAAAATCCACAGTGTTCTGCTGCTAGTATACCAAGTACCAGTCTTAGATACTTGACAGGAAGAATTTGTAACTACTGTACACCAGAATACATGTTTTTCAAAGTAGTAGTCCAGAACTAGTCAACACTGACATCTACTAGTCGGTTCCCAGTCGATTGGCCCATATCATGACCCATTTCTATTTTTTTCCTAAGCCATTGCAATTCAGTCCAATCAAAAAAACAAAAACCTCCAATTCACATAAAAGCAGAAATTACTTTTCCTAGAGCCAATAGTTTACCAGCCCGTCTCCATTTCCTCCTCCATTAACACAAAAAACCTCTAAGCTGATGTATCATCCCTGTCTAAAGTGCTTAATCAGACCACCCTGTGTTTTACAGTCTGATCAATTCAGCCCTTGTTAACAGCCGCACAAGCAGAAAATTTCATAACTGCCAAATACTTCACTCTCAGCCGAATCCCACAGCTGAAACGTAGCATGACCGTTTATTGATCTCCATTATTCACGGCCAAGGCCTTCTTCAGTGTGTTCGCAAAACGCTACCTTCTTACAAATGGTATGAAATCATTCCCTTAAGGTAAACTTTTCTCATTACCTCAACAAACTACTAAAGAATATTTTCCACCAAATTCATTCAACCTCTAATTTAATACACAGGTCGGAAAAGAAAAAAAGACACGTGCTAAACTTCCCTCAAAGTACACAAAAACATCCACAGTTTGTGTGACGGAAATCTCTTAATGTCGGAAATTGCAGGTTGACAATTCACTATTTTTGTTCTAAATGAGCTCTTTACAGGAGTCTGCGTCACAGATTGAAGGAGCCTTTTTTGAAACATGTAATCACTCCACTTGAAAATTAGGTTTTCATCCATGCGGCGCGTGCAGAATGATTTGATGGGACCGGATTTACTGCATCCCACTGCTGCCGCGCTCTCAAACCTTATTTCGGTCTGACCCCTGCCTGGACACCCAGGGGCCTCTTGAGAAAATTAATGCTTATGCATCAGTTTACACAATTTGCCTCGAGCAATGTGACTATTCCATGAGCAAGGCCACCAAAGCGACAGCTCATTGAGCGCATTTCCTGCGAGAGTGGGTTGAAGGGGTCGGATTCGTTCAGCCAGCACTTGCTTTTCATATCACTGCAAATGGAAAAATTCTCCCCAAGCAAATGTTGTTATAGTATCAGCTCTGTAAATGACATACAGTCAAAGATTCAGAGTCAGGGTTTGAGTAAAATCCAGCCTGGCTGGTCCAGAGATCACAATCAAAACCCAGTCAAAATTCCCCCTCGACAAAACAGATCAAAGAGCAGCTGGTGGCTGTTTACTTATTCGCAGACGCAACGAGATCGGACCCTTCGGCCTGTATGCCATCTGAGGAGCTCCTGGCATCTTGGAAAGAGAAGCTCCATGTGGAGAGTGTTTCTGTTTGTCAAGGAACATTACAGACATCCAGAGGATAAAACAGCGCATACATCCCAAGGGATGAGAAAAACAAAGCCATGGTTCATGGGCCTAACAGTAAATCATAAATGAATAAGTGTTTTTTCCTTTGAGTGTGTATGGATGGATGTAGAAGACAACCAGTGTGAGTTTTTTGGTTGTTAGTTTCTTGCTGGTTAGAAAGGGGTCGTTAGCTTCTGCTGGTAGATTCCATAACTACATCATCTGGATCTAATCTGGACCTTTCTCTATCCACTGTTAACCCTAACTTTATCTGTGTACCGCCTATGTACAAGAGATTATGGAGAAACATGGGAGAAACATTTCACACACTGATAATGATGTTTGGTGATAATATTATGAAAAAACAATGAGACGCTGCTTACGGAGTTGTGCTGTTTCAGGTACTCTGCTGCATTCTCCTCTGCATCTCCTCCAATCTCTCCAATCAGAATGATGCCCTCGGTTTTGGGGTCCTGGAGGAACACCTCCAGACAGTCAATGAAGTTAGTGCCATTAAACGGGTCTCCACCAATACCTGAAAGACAAGACACTTCTTTCAAAAACCTCTCAGCCCTCTAAACACTTTCTGTAGAATAAGTGTTATAAGAGTGAAGCATGACTGAGTGGCTCGTACCGATACACAAAGACTGTCCCAGACCCACTTGTGTGGTTTGATGTACTGCTTCATATGTGAGCGTGCCTGATCTGGATACAATGCCTAACAAAAAAAAGAGCAACTTAAAGAAAGCACTTCCATTTATTATGGAACAGTTACTTTTAGTTCTCTAATTTGATTGGCCAAGTGCTATTCCAAGATTGCTCAATTCTGTCAGATTAACTTAGTGTTAACGGAGCGTGAAAAATAACAAAAATAGGTGTTATAATGCATATAATTAATCGTGCCCCCTGACCCGTACATTAATTAGTACATTAATGACCCGTACATTAAAATGCTTTGTCTGCAACAAAAGTCTAATGTCTTTGAATTATCTGCAACTAGGCAGTGTTAAAACTCCGGAAATATTACTATGCAAATGTCAAACGTAACCAATAAAATACAGAAATGGCACAGGAAAGGGGTACACCTCCGCTGAACAGTTTTACATTTCCAAACAGATATTTTATGAGGTCACAACTTTCATTACAGGAACAAAGAACCAAAACCGTCCAGTGGAACCGTTACCAATTCTTCCTTTCTTGTGGATGTGTCCAGGCATAATTCCAATTTTGCATTCACCAGGCTGCAAATAGGAAGAGAAAACTGAATTACAAATCAAATTCTGTTCACGTTACATATTTTACGGTAGCCAATTTATTTATAAACAAAATGAGCTGAAGATGAAGTCAAAACTGATGAAATTAAATTTCTAAATGACTGAGTGAGTGGTGTTTAATCGGTGCCACTCTTACATTGATGACACCAGGACAGTTGGGGCCAACGAGGCGGGTCTTGCTCTGGCGGAGCATCTTGTGTTTGACGCGCACCATGTCCTGCTGAGGGATCCCCTCCGTGATGCAGACCACCAGCGGTATCTCTGCATCAACTGCCTCACTGATAGCAGCCGCGGCAAACGGAGGCGGCACGTAGATCACAGAGGCATCAGCTCCTGTGGCGTCCTTAGCCTGAAACACCATCACGATCATTTACACGCTTAACACTCTCACATACTCACTATACTGTTAACATCTGCCGGTAACCGCCAACTGTCCCCAGATCTGACAGATTCTTTAAACATTTTTACTTAAGTGGTCCAAAAATAACACCATACAGGTTTAAAAGTATTAAGTGTCTTCTGGAAAATCTGTTAATCTGTTAGCATTAATTAATTTAATTAGCATTAAATGCATGCGTATTTTAAGATGAAATTATGAATCTTTATAAAGTTTTTTTTTTAGACAATGACACAAATATGCTATTAGACTAAAGTTTCACAATTTGTGAATATTTAAACTTTAATAGCAATACTTAATAGTGGATTTAATGTGAACAAGCCTTTCAATTGACAGAAATAAAGACATCAGGCTTCTGGCCTTTAACATTTCTGTTACTGTTGATATCAGCTATCAGACACTGTGGCTTACAGGAGACTGTCAGTAGTCACACAGGCCATTACCTCCTTGACAGAGTTGAAGACTGGCCGACCCAGATGTGTTTTGCCCCCCTTGCCTGGGGACACCCCTCCTACTAACTGAGAGCCATAGTCCAGAGACTGCTGACTGTGGAAGGTGCCCTAGAAGGAGAAATGAGAGATCTTTGAGTGAAAGACAGCAGAATGGGATTCATGTGCAGCATGGTAGTAATTCATTTCTGGTATCGTTATATCACCCGTCCTCATGTCACTCCAAACCTGTATGATGTGGAACACAAAATGAGCTGCTCTTTCCAATACAATGAAAACATATAGTGACCAGGAATTACCAGGAATTTTACATTATTTAGCACAATAATAATCTCCATTATGTTTATTTGTCCGTTTTGGAGCTTGACAGTCCCTGGTCACCATCTACTTACATGGCATGGATAACAGACAACAATTTAACATTTCTCTTTCTGTGTTCTACGAATGAAAGAAAGTCATACGGGTTTGAAACACAGTGATTAAAAGACAGAATTTGGGTTAGAAGAAACATTCCTTTATCTCACACAAAAAAATCTAAAAACAACTGACCAAATGTAAACACACACAATCCAAGTTACTTGTAAACAACAGGCAATCTAAAAGTGAACTTTGCACTTAGGAGAGTTGGCGCAAGTGACCTTTAGATTTTAGACTTGGAGGGTGTCTGTAATTGTCTAAATGATCTGCAGCGTTGACATAACAGACCTTGTTGGAGCAAAGCAATAAAATGTCAATAGCTGTAGAACATGTGAACTTAACAGAAAAATGCCGTTTCTTTATTAGAATTGGAGATGTGAAAAGTCTGTGAAAATGTTACATTGAGAACTTTGACTTTATGCCATTATGTTAATTATTACAAATTATTTTGTAAGATTATGAAGCGCGGTGCTGCCTCTGTTAACAGTGCGGCGATTAATTTGAGGTATGGTCTGCTTATGTAGCTGAAGAGCAATGTTAATATGCGGCAATGACACTGCAGTCATTCCTCAACCCCTTCTAATTATAATGAGTGTTCATTAAAACTTTATTTAACAACCCTTTATTATGGCAAAGAGTCATTTGAAAGGGTGAAGGAGAGTGAGAGAAATACAATATTATAGATATAAAGCAGACGGGTGTGAAAAGGAAGGTTATTGAACACTGTAGCAACTGTTTGACTGTGATGGGCACAATCACCTCTGTCTCTTCTCATGTGATGGTAAAATAAACCACAGTGAGAATGAATAGCATGTTTAAAAGCCAATATCTTACACT
>JAZGTJ010010644.1:0-17863 GCA_036877575.1 Botia almorhae
TTTAGGTCTGGACTTTGACTGGGCCATTCTAACACATGAATATTCTTTGATCCAAACCATTCCATTGTAGCTCTGGCTGTATGTTTAGGGTCATTGACTTGCTGGAAGGTAAATCTCCTTCCCAGTCTCAAGTGTTTTGCAGCCTCCAACTGTTTTTTTTCCAGGATTGCCCTGTATTTAGCTCCATCCATCTTTCCCTCACTTCTGACCAGCTACCCTGTCCCTGCTGAAGAAAAGCATCCCCAGCATGATGCTGCCACCACCATGTTTCACAGTGAGGATGGTGTGTTCAGGGTGATGAGCAGTGTTACTTTTCCGCCAAACATAACGCTTCAAGTTCAACATTGGTCTCATCTGACCAGAGCACCTTCTTCCACATGTTTGATATGTTCCCTATATGGCTTGTGGCAAACTGCAAACAGGTCTTCTGCAGCTCCTCCAGAGCAACCTTGGGCCTCTTGGCTGCTTCTCTGATCAGTGCGCTCCTCGCTCGGTCTGTCAGTTTAGGTGGACAGCCATGTCTTGATAGGTTTGCAGTTGTGGCATACTTGTTCCATTTTTGGATGATGGATTGAACAGTGCTCCTTGAGATGTTCAAAGCTTGGGATATTTTTTTATAACCTAACCCTGCTTTAAACTTCTCCACAACTTTATCCCTGACCTGTCTGGTGAGTTCCTTGGTCTTTATGATGCTGTTTGATTACTAGTGTTCTCTAACAAACCACTGAGGCCTTCACAGAACAGGTGTATTTATACTGAGACTAAATTACACACAGGTGGACTCTATTAACTAATTAGGTGACTTCTAAAGGCAAATGATTGCACTAGTTGTTATTTAGGGGTATCAGAGTACAGGGGGCTGAATACAAATGCACGCCACACTTTTCAGATGTTTATTTGCATAAAATTTTGAAAACTGTATATTATTTTTATTCCACTTTACAATTATGTGCTACTTTGTGTTGGTCTATCACATAAAATCTCAAAATACATTTAAGTTTGTGGTTGTAAAGTGACAAAATGTGGAAAAGTTCAAGGGGTATGAATAATTTTACATAGCACTGTAACACAAACACATGAGCCCTTTTGACGTAAATGACTTAATGAGACTTTTTTCTTTAGTGATTTATGACAGAAAATCGAGTCCATTCAAACATATCAAACAAAGCTATAATAAAACCTTTTGGAGTCTTAACATATGTTTTAGAGATTCACACCTATAGTCACTATGGACTGAATATATGAATTGCCTTTAGAAAGAGCTATGTATACAGTAGAATCCTCCAAATGTTTTTGAATGTTGTTGAATGAAAAACACCATACGTGTTTAAAACATGAAATACTCAGTGACATCTCATTTTATTGTTCTGTTTTCCATGCACTACGATGCCTTTCCTATCTTCTGAAAACCCATCATGGGCTTTTTATACATCACAGCAATTAAATGTAATGGGAAGTTACCCAATTCCAGAACCCTCAGCAAAATCAAAAGCTTGTTTGAAAAAGATTGAGGTAGAGGAAGTGAGGGGGAGGGTGTATCTCTGACAGGAAATACCATGTTTAAGCGGGAGGCCCATCTTGATGACCCAGTGCTGCGACGTGATTGGTTTGAAGGAAAGGAGCTAAGAGGAAGTGGACATTTAGGAGGATAATTACTGTTGTCTACGTGATAGAAAGACAGTGATGGAGTGATAGAGAAATGGACTGATAAGACAACCACACGCATGGGAAGGAAGTCGGATGGTGCGAGGAGGATCTCCTGGGAGGTGTGGGAGGGATGAGATCACCCGCCAAGTGTGCGCCAAAAGTTTCCATGCCAACCAGACAGACTCAGTCCCTTGACCATGCGTCTACAGCATGTTTACGATGGTATATGCACTTGGGCATGGACCCTCATGCATGCATTTACACTGATGAAAAGTGAAAATTAAAGCTGCACTCTACTATGCCGTTTAAGGTACTTACCTTGAAATAACATGCATATGGTACATTTGGTAATTATTTAGTATTATTGTATACTGTATTTGTCAGGTGGTATTGCCATCTGATACCATCAATGCACCATGGTCCCACCACAATACTGTTTTGTAAGAAATCTACAGAAACATTTGCCCTCACACAGAAAATTCTTAGTCAGTCCAGCACACCTGTAGCTTTATCCTTTTTCATTCGCTCTGTAGTTTTTACATAAGCTGGGTTTCTATGTGTATATGTGGGCAAGCAAAAGTTTGATGGGGATAGGGTTTACAGGCTTTTAGATTGGTTCCTTCTGCATTTATTAGGGTAGCAAAGAAAGCTCAGTTTGACAGGGTTAAAATGATCTGCACGTATTTGAGTTGGTCTCTGTGTGCCTGTGCACAATGACGACAGAAGGTCTTTTCATTAAGTTTTATCATGGTTTGTGTGAGACAGATCGTTCAGGTGGCCTCAGATTGTTTAATGGGAAATGTGGAATGTGCTGGGAATGTTTTACAGCCTGAGCAAGCATTCCGCCATCACCCACCCCCCCCCCCCCGCCCCCATCTGCTTCCACCACTCATCCCAACAATACCACAAAGTCTTCTAATCGCTATTTTTTATAGAGTTCTGACTCTCCAAATATTTACATGGTGATAAAATCTGTATAAACACATTTTGCTTGCAAACCTTTGTTTTTTTTTGACAGATGCTTTTTTTTTATATATAAAAATGCAACTTTTATATACCAAAATGCAACATTGTGAAATGTTTTAAAAAAGGCTGTTAAGGTTTTACTAACTCTGACACTTTTCCCCTGCATTTTGAATCAATACTTGGTTCCTATCATACTATCACCCCTTCCCACACAAATGTTTTCCTGTCTTACATTAGATTTTTCTTTTTCCCTCTGTCTCTGTCCCTCTTTCTCTCAAAGACTCATGGACACACAAAAGCTCCTTTCATCTTTCATTCACAGATATGTATCTGATCCCTAGAGCTGAACACACTGTGCTCTCAAACACAACCACGCCTCCCCCCCAAGAGCAAGAGAGGGTAAATTCAAAGAAAATATGCAAAGATTAAGAAAAGAAACTCTCTAAAATTCTTGAGTCAAACACCCACTTACCAACATACAAGCAAATGACGATGAGAATAGGGTTAGTCTGTTCTGTTGGTAATGATGAAGGAATATTCTGTGTTAAATATAGATTACAGAAGTTCTGTAAATGAGTTGTGCAAGTTGTTCGGTATGGCTCGGCATTCAGTAGTGTACACCATACACAGTACTGTGTATGGTGTGTAACAGTTTTTTGGTTCGGTTTTGAATATCATTATACCCCTAGTCAATACATTTCCTTTTCTTTCATTCTGAATGTCAAATAGAATTCTGTCAAGTCTGATACAGTGGAACTGAATTACCTCGACTTGAGTAAAACAGGATTTAAGACCTAAACATTTTGTCTTCCTGTTTTGAAATCTCAGAAACCTTTAAGTTAAGTACTGATTTGCTCTTGTGCCCTCAGTGTCCGACTACAAATTACTGACCCCAGTGCAGACCACTGCGATTGTCCCTCAGCTGTGTTTCTCCAGAACCATCTGCACCACCATCCTCTCATAAACACTGTGAACTAGCTGACCCTCTGACATACTGACATCTCTCTCTTAGCCCTTCTCTAAATGCAAAGCTGTATTTACACTCTGAGTTAAAAGCTCCATGTGAGAAGTTTATCTCAAATGTTTCTTTATTCCTCAGTCGTTTTCATGTTTAAATTGAGATGATGACTTCAGCAACTCTGTTGTCGTCATTCCAGGATGTGTGGTTGCCCTTAGCATCTCATCTGAATATGAATGATTAATCACAGTCCAGATGCTGGTTGTGTGTGTTTCACAGTGGACTATTTAGTTTAAACTCGAGCTTAGCCTGTTAACACTAAATTTCAAGGCTTTTAGTTTTGTTTGTTAATATTTTTCCAACCAATGGTGACCTTGCTTTAAAAACACTAAACACTGTCTAAAAATCTATTCTGCTTTTATTTGTGTGTATGTTTTCAGTCTGTAGGTCCTGCTGTCCCCTCACACCCTCCGTGTTTAGAGGATGAGGACTGTTATGAGGAGGCAGAACCATTTGTTCCAGCCAGACAATCTACAGGTCAGATCAAACACTGACTGAAACACACATGGTGTTTGAATACTAAAATAAATACCACAAACTCAAGGCAGCTGGCTATATATGTTCATTTTCAAAGGAATGGTTTACTTAATAATGAAAATTCATCATTCACTCAACCTTTATAATTTTCGATTCTTTTCTGAAATTTTTGAAGAATTCTGTATTTTGGGCTTTTCCCACTGTTTATGCTTTCTTAAATGTAAAAACTTTAGGGTACTAAAAACCCTCCTGTGTTTACCTCAGATAAAGTTGACTCGGACAGCAGTCACTATGAGTCGTACGGTGAGGAGGACGATGAGGAGTTTGTGAAAGACAGAGCTCACTACATCCAATGGAGCTCCTCCCAGCCTTGCTTGAGGCCTGTGTCGGAGTCACGTATCTGTGGATACCTCTGGAGGAAGAAGTGGCTGGGCCAGTGGACTCGTCAGCTCTTCATTGTTAAGCACAACTCGCTATTGGTAAGAAAACATCTCAACCTGAATGAAGTCACATATTGGACTGATTTGAAATGGACAGCTGCCATGTTAGCATGGACTCACAGATAGGGCTCCTCACACTGACTGCACTAAGAGCCTGACTGATCAAGTCTGACATTTGCATATTTTCAACTAATGACTCAATATCAGCCAAAACCACATACACAAATGTGTTGCACATACAAATATGAATTATGATGTTTTTGGTACCTTAAATTTAATTGTATAATGTGTTATATAATGATACTTTCAGTCATTAATAAAACCATGTATAATAACTATTATATTTGGGCTTGCCATGTTATTGAGTGTTTCTTGCTGTTCAGAACAGCATTGAATATATTGTACATTGTAATTGTATGGCCAAGATGAATTAGGTTTTTAGAACCAAGCTCTAATCTGCACTGTATTCATTTTTAAATCCCTATGTCTGTCTATATGATTTCCTGGCAGTGTTTTAAATGCGCTAAAGACCTGCACCCTCTGCTGGAGCTAAACCTGACAGGTTGCTATGTTGTCTACAAAGCCAAGCAAACTAAGAAGATGCAGTACGAGCTGAAAGTGGTTTCTGGTGCGGACACGCTCATCATGGGCTTTCAAAGCAGCACACAAGCTGAGGAGTGGAGGAAGGTCTGAGCACAAACCCTGCCCTTAACTAATCCTGACTTACATTCACTTAAACTTAGCCTGTAACTAACCTGATTTAACTTTAAAATTAAAATTAACCTTAAAATATTTTCTCTTCTCTGACATTTTGTGTGTTTCATTGATAGATTATAGAAGAAGTGAGTGGCTCATCTTATTACGAACCTGAATCTCAAAGCTCTTCATCCATTCTAAAAAGTGAAAGACTGGACTCTTGCAGGGTAACACACACACACACACACACACACACACACACACACTGTTAACTTCAGCTATGTGACAGACAGAAAGACAGAGCAACATTTCTCAACAACATTTCCCAGAATGACGTTACTAAATTAGTGTGCTGTTATTATTCTGCAGACACATCTCTGCTCCTAAGTCCATTTAATAGTCTCTTTCATGAATTATCTGCTGGCCTGAACTTTACTTTACCTATTAGCTAAGTCTTGTGTTTCATCTTAAGCCAATGTGTAGATAAGAGACTGACTTACCTGTGCTAAGAAACATTCTGTGTTTTCATTTGCAAACTGTTCCACTCTGTATGTCTATTTGTCTGAGTCAAACAAAGACAGAGAAAAGAAAGTCAGAGAGAGACACTCTATGTATCTCTCTTTCACTGTAGTCAAGTACAGTCCTCCATACGGATTCAGATGAAGAAAAAAACTCCAGTCTCCCTTCTGCAGTTAGCATTGTGGAGAGCAAAGACAAAAACACAGGTGAGCATACATGTTAACTCTAACTTTAACTCTGGAAACTCTGGAAACTTTAACTCTTAATACATTTAATTCACAACAGAGGAATATGTTTGGTGGTGCTGTGGCATAGGGTTAAGCACATGTGCTTCAAAACATTAAGCTATGGTGCTCCTGCAGGCAATGAGCCTGAAGTGAGTTTGAAGTGGAGCAATTTTTACATTTTGAGAATATATTACAAGGACAAACTTGTTTCTTAATGTGCACTGACAGATCATTCGCAATATGTGTTTTTAAAAAATAAATTAGGTCAGGTTCAGATTTCATGCTTATTTTAAAATACCAGCACGTAATTCATTCTGTAACCAATGCTATTTATAATTAAACAAGTACACTGATAGCTTTTATAACCCCATACGTAGCAATAGACGTAGAATCTGTGACTATTAACACAACTGCGCCATTGTTTCACTCGCGAGTGTTTTGATGTCATTCATTAGGGGCTAAATTCACTGCATGCCACACAGGACACGGACAGGGTGTTTGACACTGGGCCATTGTCTGTAATGGATTCCTGTAAGATTTAATTGTCACCTTTGACTCTAGAGTGACAACCACAGGAATGACCTCAGAGGTTTGGTTGGTAAATAGACTGGTGAACTTTTTGATTACAACACATACATTTGTTTATATAAATTAAGCACTGTTGTAAACACATTGTGTTTATGAAACTATTGTGTTTATGATATATGGGAAAGATCAGAAGTTGGAACCTAGTTTAGTTGGAAATTAGATAAGCTTGTTAAATGTCTCCAAGTGGTTACGTCTTACCACTGTTTTTTTTTGTTTGTTATTGAAATTGTGAGCTCACTGATGGGACCCATGTGCGGATGTCTGCTTTATGTGTCTGAATAAATAACTTAAAAGGAAAACCTCTAAACTAGTTTGTTTATGTTTGCACAAATGTGTTCCCTGACCTTTAGTTTAAAGAACCAGCTTTTATCACCACAAGCTTTTTATGAAGTGACAAAATCTTGCAAATGCTTCTTATGGTTTGTTGTGTATTTATTGCAAATTCAGGAGTAATATCTCTAAATTACTGCTCCATATGTATGTATAGACTACAGGAATTTATTGATTTAGTTATAATCATAGCAGTTGGCTTTGGTCTCAAGCCTACAAACAAGAAGCCATTTGGTGTTTGGTATTTTTGACCAAAGTAATATAAGCACCTGGAGACACATAATTGTACATTTGTTTTAGTAAACTGTTGACAAAGGCACTGTGTGTTGTTCATGCATGTTACACAGCTGCTTTTAAACAGCATGCTATTTCTAGGCCACTCGAAGAAGACATGTCGCACATGCTTTTAAACAATGCCATTAGCTAATTGTTCAGTTCGGTTCTGTAAACACTATGCAGATTTTCTGAATTGGTTGGTACCGCCCTCATTTCTTCAGAGTACATTGGATTAAATGCAGAATGCAGTTGTCGCATCCAATAAATAACTGAACTGTGTGTGTACAAAACAGGATTAATTACAGAGAAGTGGAATGACGACTAAATTTAGCAACAGTGTGTACAGGTGAATTTTGTGTGTATGTGAATTAAAAAATGAAGTAAACAGCACACTGGTAATGTTGTACATTGCTGTTGGGCAATTCAGTTTACCACCTTTTCTTTCCAACCACCTTCTTAAACAGCCTTCCTGAATGTGCTGATGAACTGTCAGTGGCAGAGTCTTTGGTGCCGGGTGGAGGATGGTGTGCTGAAGATGTGTCGGGATGAGGGGTCAGAGGAAACTCCTCAGTACACTGTTCAGCTAAGAGGGAGTGAGGTCCGACCCGGCCCAGATACAGCTCATGCTTACCGCATTACCATCATACAACACGGAGACCAGGTGGCTGTACTAGAGGTATGATCTTGATTCTTGGAGCCTTGTGAAAGAGAAACTAATTTTGGGGAAACTTTTTCATACGTAATACTATATTAATACTATAGTTTTATAGACATATACCATAATGGTACCATGGTAATCTTGGAAGTACTTTTTGGTACCAAGTAAATCTGATGGTTTCATGATTAGGTGCCATGAACTTAAAGTGTAACACTATAATTTCTGCCAGCCTTGAACCCAAACCATGTTAAGCACCTGTAGTTACCAGTATTTTGTAGGGTAAGTACACTGTAAGTGCAAGTACTGTAAAATAAAGTGCAACCCATAATTATGTTAATCCTTCAGTATAATGTTATATTACTTGTCATTACATACTGTATTATGTATTGTGTATTACAGTTACATGTAGTACAATCACTGTACTGTGGTTCAGTCCACAGTACTTCGGGCTTGGGCTGGGATATTTCTTAAAATAAATTGTTGCAGTTGTCTTTAACTGTTCTCACTTTGTTTAAAATGACTGTAGTTATTATTCTTCACATCTATGTGCAGGCCAGTTGTGCAGATGATAAGGAACAGTGGGTTCAGCTCCTGCAGGATGGGAGTGACACTGCAGCTGGCTCTCCATATCAACACGCCAGCCACGAATCTTTGAGGTACACACACACACACACACACACTCTGTATGAACCTTCCATGTGTACCTACTTCAAATCACTGCAGTACACACACTGATATTTTCTCATTCTTCTGTTTCCTCTGTTATTCAGTGGTCTGAAAAGCCGCAGGTTTCCCACCTCAAACATGTACATGGACGACCCCTTTCAACAGCTCTGTGGTCCAGTCCAGTCTCAGCCCATTTATTCAAACACATCTATACTAGAGCACATGGTATGGTCCCATGGGGGTGTAAAGAGTGTTCTTATTCAACTATTTTATTTGTTTGATTTTTTTTAAATTTAAGTTTTAATTAGTGTTAAAAGAACATTACAGTTTTAATAAAAGTGTATATAAAATTAAATAAAATTAATTAGAAGCTCACTTTGCCCAGTTGATTTCCATTGTAAGTGCATAACTGATAATGTTTGTTTTTACTAACTAAGGGGCTGTCAATAATATTTTCTCAATTTAAAAAATGCCAGAGATAATGTAGTGTATGATCTAAAATATGTTGATCAAAAAGAAAAGTAGCTTTAGAGGTGAAGCAAGTACAGTATAATTTAATAAAAGATTATAAAGGCAGTTTTTTTTATTTTAGTTGATAAATAATTTACAGTAAGGTAAGAAATGTTTCTAAAAATAAAGAGGGTCAATATCTATGTCATAATGACTTCAAATGTTTTAGATTTAAATTTATGGACATGCTCTTTTTTTAGGCTATAAACATATGCTGCTTCTCTGCATTACTTACACAGCTGTTACATCCATTTTTCAGTTTCAGAAACCCTACAGTGGTGGAAATGGAGAACTGGTGTCATCCAAGGATTCTGCCAACTACAGCAATAATGAAATCTTCAGCAACCATAGTGAGTCAGTCATAATGCCCCAATCCCCAATACTGAGATGCACTTTTTCTAAAGAAAGGCTATATCATGGATAAAATACACTGTACATTTATAGTTCTCTCTCATTTTATTCATATTCTGCTCTCACTGGTCATTACCCGCTTTGTTACACAGTTTGTTGTAAAACGTATTTTAAACTAATTTTCATGGGACTGATTTAAACAGTCCAATCACAGTGCTTTTGAGCAATTTTGCATCATCACATATAATTAGTCTTACCAGCCTGTGAACCCTATATAGACATCTTTAAATCTTGAGAATACTGTAACGTGATTGGTCAATAACATGAAAGGACTCCAGTTTGTTGACTTCTCTGTACTTATTTTTTACATCATTACAATCCAAACAGAATGAGTCAGCAGCTGATTCTCTGTCGGGTCAAGGTTATCGGTTTCAAAGACAGCAAGATTTTGAAAGTAGTTTTTGTGCAACAGCAGAAAACCACATGAAATCTGATGTTCACAAACCTGATCCAGACCTGTGGTTTTGTATGTATGTATGTGTTTAACCTTTTTGGGGTGTGTTTCAGTTTTTGTTTTAGTAACTCAGAATGATGCTTTCCTGTAGCTCAGTGGTTAGAGCATGGCGTTAACAATGCCAAGGTCATGGGTTCGATCCCAGGGATTGCACATACTCAGAAACAATGTATAGTACAATGCAATGTCAAAGTCGCTTTGGATAAAAGCGTCTGCCAAATGCATAAATGTAAATGTAAATGATGTCATACAGATTTTGCAATATTGTTACACCAATGTTTGCTCACTCTATACTCATATAGCAAGCTAGGTGTACTATGTAGTGAACGTCACATACTATATTATGTATGTTGTCTCATCAACACCACAGTGAGGTTTCTTTGTTTTACATTGACAGCTGCTTTCAGATGCTGTAGGGGAAAGTCTTTGGCATCATGCTGATGCCTACAGCATCACTATAGCAACCAATGTAGATACACTGGATATTAACTAGGCTGTCTGAACAAACAGACAGTGTCTGTGTGTGTGTGTGTGTGTGTGTGTGTGTGTGTGTTTGTGTGTGTGTGTCTGTGTGTGTGAGAGAGAGACAGAGAACATACTGTATGATTAAGACATGTATGATTTTCCCATCACTTGCTCTTCGCAAATTCCAGCGCAAATTCTTGATGACTCCGGGGCATCTGCTTTTAATTTGGCCTGTGCTTAATAATTATATGGTGGCTGGTGCTTGCAACTTTCCGTGATCTTGGTTTACAGGATTTACATAATGTCCCAGAGCATCATTTTGTGCAGACAAAACTAGTTGTAGGGTTGCACAATTCTTTTGTTTGACACAGCCAGCATGAAAACCTTGTCAATCTACAGCAAGGGGCCCACAGGAAAGATCTGATCAGGATTACATGATTTAAGACAGCTATGTAATTAATATTCCATGCAAGCTATTAGAAATTATTTGCATATTTTATATTACAGAGAAAATCTAGTTTTATTATTGGATATTCCTGAGTCAGCTAAGAGTCTGGGTGGGGGCTGTGGGGTCCTTAGGTGTTAAAAAGTTTAAAAAAGAGCAGAGCCGTATGGTTAACTTTAATGTTACGATCTAAAAAACATTTTTAGCGGACCCTGAGGTTCTCAGAAGTAAAGTGAAGAAAATTCTTGCTGAGAAGTGGGGAATCCCCCACTTTTATTTGGGGAATCTTATTGTATTTGACAAATTGACTTAATGTGGTGTCTGTGGACTTTGATGTATTAGAGTAGGATTGTGGACCTATTAACAGTGCTGTTTTTCTCATCATATTTGTCAGATTACAATTGCGGAGGAAATGTCATCTGTGCCATGCGTATGTGGTACGGTCGGTGGAGATGGAGATGTTTGATCATATTTGTCATGGAAACCTTGACCACAAAGTGGCATGCAAAATTGAATTTATGCTAACAAAAACTAAAAAGTGGTTAACATGCTCTTAGTCTGACATTTAAAGATACACATTTCTTTAACTGCATTTCTGACTGCAAGTTTAGTGGATTTTAAAATGCGAAAATGAGTTTGAATACAGAAACTGCAATGACCCCAAAAAGCATTTGGACAAGCCATACTGTACTGTACACCATAATAAAAAATGTATGAATGTTTTAGAAAACAAAATATCAAACAAACAGCAGTTTTTAAAAGAAAGATAGCACAATTACACTTTCATGCAAATTATTTCTCAAGAAGTTGTCAGTTTTATAATAAAATAAATATATTGTTAAAAATTTAGACCAAATATTTGGACACTTTCTGGTCAGAGGCTACATGTCTAAACTGTACTTGTGGTCACTCTTCTATGAACTTTCCTTAAAACACTCACCTAGGAAACATCTTGACACCAGTTGCTTAAAAGTTCATTGAAATTAATCATGAGAAAATTACTAGAATTGTTAGCGGACTCCATTTTCTTTGTCATCCAATGCAATAAAATTCAGGCAATGACATTTGTTCTCAGTGTTTAAAACATAACTACTTAAATACTTCATGGGCCACTATATGAACAGCTTTTCCAAATGTGTGATTATTATAGGGCATGTGAGGTCTAGGACGCTGTGTTTCTGCACTGTCTCAGCATAAGAATGGAAGAGTCTTGCACTCGCACTTTGGATGAGATCCGCGGCGGCTGGCCTTTTTTCCTCTCTCGTGGTTTTGGTTGCAGAGCAGGGATGTTGCATTGTGGCATGCACACACACACACATCCTTTTAAGATCCTTCAGCTGAAACCCTGAGAATATGATGTTTTCTTTTTGATCCCAACTTTCCAGAGTGTGCTTTTTTCAGGGAGGAGATTAAGACAGGGTGAATAGTAGAAAAGTGAAGGTTATAAACATTCACAAAACCATAAAGAATCATACAGTAACTTCATTCAGTAAACACAGATACAAGCAGGGATGACTGGTATGCGGCTTTACCTCCACCTTTATTCGAATAAAATCTTTGTGTTGACTAAGCAGTAAGCAGATAAACAGATAGCCACTCCCCAAACTTTTTCTATCGAGTGATTCAGTATCTCTGTGACACGTTTGTCATGACCCTCCATCAAACAGAACAATGTTTTGATAGTGTCACAAAAACACAGTCTACACTTTGAATGGCTTACTTATAGTCTATCCAGGGATAATATTTAACGTGTGTTTATTTTGTTAGGTACAAAACTGTTTGAGATCGAGAGGGGTGTGCAGAAACTGGACCTAACAGGAAAGAGACGTGTGCAGTTGCGAGCAGAGTCAGAGGTCAACCTAGTGAACGTGGGGACAAAGCCTGCCAAACGAAGTTCCTTCAGGCGGTCCCTCGCTTTCTGCACAGAACGAGCACAGGTATTACTCCATCAAACAGTGACAAACTGACTGACGCCTCCCTTAAAAAAGGACTATGGCTATGGTACAGTTGTATTTGTGTGCCATTGTATTTACATGGTACCTCAGGGATGAACATAGTATTACCATAATAGTAGTGTTCAATAAATCATATATTACTTTTTGTAAGGGCTGATTAGAGCAGTTCAAATTGAGGAGTCACTTTGGTTAAAATGGCACTGCAATATTAGGACCATGTTTTACAGATGCTTATGAACCCCAGGCAGAAGTTTTATTGTTATACTGCCACCTGTTGATTGGATTGTGTAACACATTAAAAACTAGATGCTGATTGGCCAGATCAATCACAAAGATGAGTATTTTGTTTCAAATGTTAACTAATAATAGTTTTTATTTATTTTATGTAAAAAAAGAATTAGTGACCAGTTTGTGTGCTTGTTTTCGCCTTTGTTTGTCGGTTGTCGCTGCTGTAGTGTAGCTCAGTAATTACAGTGGTTTGGTTTAGGAGCCACTTCCTCCCAAAGGAGGAGAAAATAATGCCTTGATAGGAGCAGATTTAACCCACCATTAAACCCTCCACCATCATGCAATGATCAGTGGAAGGTCACCATTTTCAAGCACATCATATACAAGAATTTATTTTATTTTATTTGAAACTCTATGAAAACTCTATTTTCTACTTCTCTGGTTATTCTGCTCTCTCTCTTTCTCATTAAGGGGGGGTTCCTCACGCCACTCTTAAGAAGAACTGCCTCAGCGAAAAGCACACTGAAGAAGGCTCCATCGGCCTTGTTCATTGATCATGGCAGGGTTTTCCAAAGGAGGAAGGTATGAGTCCTTTAACACGTGCATTCTTTAGTGATTCCCTTATAAATGTGACTAAGCTCATTGGAATGATCAGTAACTTACTAGTCGAGCCTGAACATACCCCAAATTATCCAATTCTGGCCAGACTCAAAGTTAGCATCAGATATGTTTTTTACAGTTAGGATAGGACTATCTTGTTAAAGGTAAGTGATTACCTTTTAGACATGACTGCTAAATGAAAAGATTAGTCCAAAATGGTGGTGGTCGTGTTGGGTTTGTTAAAATGGACAAACATGAAAATGTGTAAATATTTAGGAAATATAAAAAAATTCCAGGAAAATCACAAATAAATTCAGTTTTCAATCTCAACCACGAGGACATGGTACCCAGGATTACATGATCATAAAGCAAAATAACTTTCCGGAAGTGACCATATAAAGGGAATTACTTGCTTCTTTTAAGGTCCATTTTGTTTGAGTGTTTCAGTTCAGTCACATTTGAGGTTTCATTCCTGTTAGGATGCTGATGCAGATCACTAGGTTTTGGAATAGAGCTGTTAAGATGTTTTCAGGAAACTACATCACAAAACTAATGATTAACTTAACAAGAGCCACAGCTGATATGATCAAGCCAGAGATTTAATTTCCTACAGTAAATGTTGGCTTGACCTTTAATCTTCACCTCTGTTTGTCATTGCAGGAGTGGGAAACCAAAGCTTCTGGTTGAAGAGATTTCTCTCCCACATTCTCCTCACATTGTCAGTATATTATTGCACTGAAAATATTACTTGGAAGCATGTGGATCATGCAGTGATTTGAAGTTTTGAAGTGTCTTTTTGGGTACTTGGTGCTGTTAAGATAACTAAAATTAACAAATTCTTATTTTGTACATACAAAAACTTTAAACACAGAGCATTGCAAGATTGTTAGGTAACAATTTTTGCTAAACATTTCATCATTTGGGGTAAATGTATATTGAGATGATGCTGATTTACATTTTTTTATAAAAATAATACAACGTTGACATCAACATTTCAGGTATAGAATAACTCATAAAATGGCACATTTAAATAAAGTGGAGTTTTATGTTTTAAAAAGTCTAAGCACAGTATTTATCCATATGTAAATCACTTGTGTGACTTTGCGCTGTCTTAAACAAGAGTTCAACTGTGTTTTCAGGAGGTTTTGCCAATGTCAAAATCAGGAATCAGTGTAAAGATCAGACAGGATATGTTTATGTTTATAGTTAACTGATTATTGAAGAGTAAATACCTCTTATTTTCACAAGACTCACAAATCTGTGGTAATTTATCAATGCACATGAAATATTTTATGTTTTGAGCATTTCTAATAATGTGCCTTAACCATATGTTTTTATTATTCATGTTTTTATGCTCTTAACTAAATCAGTAATTTGTTATTACAACTAGAGATGTTTGCTGATATTGATCCCACTTTAGGGGAAGTATTTTGTATAGTTTGGTTGCTTAAGACAGGCCTAATATTGCTGTACAAAAATATATCTGTGGTAAACAAACAACACCATCGATAAACATATTAGTATTTGTATAATAAATAAAGCAATGCTGGATCTGTGTTTGTCCTTTTCTATGAATCTTGTACTGTATGCCAATTTTGTATCTTTTTTTGTAGGATTATGTACTACAGTCTGTATCAAATATAATGTTATAGGCCTAGCTGGGGTATGTTTTCCACAAATAAACAGATTATTAATATTAAATACAAAAAATAATATTTATTAATATAATGGGAGCCAGTAATGCCACTACAAAAGAGCATACCAAATGGCAAGTAGTAAGATAAAATGGTAAAATACAGAAGATTTAATATGTAATAAACATTTTATATTTACGAAAACAATTATAAAACGCCCTGCAATTTGTAGTTTTTCTCTACTCTTGTGTAGTACACTATTCAGACAGTGGGGGTCAGTGTACACACACCTAATGCAGTAACGTTGGAGACAACGTTTACAAAGCAAACTAAAGCATCAACATTAAGATGTCCCGAACATTACATAGATTTAGGTGAACTCTGCTGAGATCCAGCCATGGACATGTTCAGTAAAGTGACAGCCTTTTTGCAGCAGGCTTTGGAAACCGTGAGTAAAACGAACTGTCTTCAAACTAGCTGCTAGTTTAGCATAGCTTATGTAGAAAAGAACTCTCGAGATCAGTTGCGCGAGCCTTTAAACTTTATAAATGTATCGTAGACGTTTATTACCTGCTACGTATAAACGAAATATGCTCTTTAATAGACTGTCAATGGGTTGTCACATAGTTTGGTGCTTTATTTCATGTTTAACTGCTTGCCTGTAGTTTAGCTTGTGTGCTGCTGTAGTTAAGTACACACAGTAAATTGAGTATCGCAGACTTGATTTATTATATTTGTGGATGGGGTATTTAAACAATTAAAACGGAATTGATCAACACACTGAGTTTGTGGTGGAATGTGCATATTAAGTTTCTGGGTACAAAAGTCTTGCAGGACTGCTACATACATTATATATATATATATATATATATATATATATATATACCATATATACCATATATACCATATATACCATATATATATACACAGCATATTGCCATTTTCATATGAAATGGTACGTGGTCAAGGTGATTCTGCCAAGTGTTCCTGGATCAACATCTTGTGTTGGTCCTGGAACAATGTTCATGTCAAAAAAACAGTTATAACCCAATCCTTAACTTATTTTAAAGTGGGAAATAGGTTCATAAGAATAGTATAGAAGCCCATAATCCTGTCATAAACCTAAACCATGGTATACTATATACGTTTTTTAGAAAACTTGGCTTTTTTTTAAATCAAATTTGTGAAGGGTTGTTTGTGATTTTTATTGTTATTCTCCCTCTTTTGGGTGTGGGGAATGATAATCAAGAGATCATTGTATAATTGTATGTTTTGGTGTATGGTGAATGAAATTTATTAATGGTAAATGAAATGTGCACTTCTTGAATATGCATGTTGGACTCTTAGTTGTGGTATTACTACTCCCGGACTGAATGATATGTAACTGGTGGTTTTAACTCTGAGCTATCTGGAGGGGGGAGGGGGGGGAGTATTGACAAGGTTTGACTCTGTCTGGCGCCCAAACTTATACATAAAAAAATGAATAGAGAACTTTTCTGGTAACCCTAGGAAAGCAGGGCCACCACCGTTACAGAATTGGCACCTGAACAGGGACCCATGAAATAAGATTACAAAGACATTCTCAGTAACTGACATGAAAGAAAGTGTTGGTTTATTTTGGAAGTCAGAAGGGAGTGTATTAAATTAAGCTGTGTATATTTAACTTATGAACTGGATTTTTTTTCCTTCCCCTTACCTTTTTGTGAGTTGAACTGTGTGAATCACCAAACATACTGTGAAGTTGGATTGGTGTGAATTTTTGAATAGTGTCTATTGTGTACAAGCCCTGCAATTGAGTGTTAATGCTAACCAATTGACTTAATGTGGGTTCAATGGGTATGTTGTGCATATGTGGATTGAATTGTTGAATTTGAGGGTTATTTACCATTTGGTGGATTTGGGGTGCATTGTCAATTGAATATTTGTAATTTAATTTTTTTTCTCTCCCCCCAAGTTTGTTATTTTGCCCTGAGCCCCAGAGTATTACAATTTATTATTTTGCCCAAGTATTATTTTTGGGCCAGGTTGTTATTTTGTCCCCAAACAACAGATATTGAGACAATATATTATTTGCTGATTTTTATTTGTTCCACATATCATACACTGACATGTCCACTAATTCACCTTCGCCGTCAACCTTTGTGGAGATGGAAGTACCTGAAGTGGAAACTCCTAGCTGGCAGCCCCCAGTCCCTATTACATCACATGTATATACCCCCAATTTTAATCAAACTCCCCAACCAGGAACCCGAGTGCAATTTGTGTCGTCCACCTTGACTAGCAGTCCTCCAGTTCAGGCTTTCAGCTGGGATCCAAATGGAGACTCCATGCAGATTTGCACCACTCCAGAGTCAGCTTCATCCGTGGGACAGCAGGAGTTACCACCTGAGCTTCAAACACCTGGCAAAGGGATGCAACAGTTGATCAAACAAGTACAAGGAGACCTGGGCACGTTAAAGCATTGTATCCAGCGACAAGAGGCCACAGTTTCAGACCTCACCCAAGTGTGTTCAACATTCCACTCAAATGTCAACTGCAGTAGCTAAAATAGAGGATAATCAGAAACAGTTACTCCAGTGCATTGCTGATAACCAACAAAAGATGGAGACTGAGATGGATCAATGGACTAAAGCCACAAAATGTTTGATCACAG
>JAZGTJ010010645.1:5172-17861 GCA_036877575.1 Botia almorhae
ATAGAGCTCCTAAAAAATCGCTGTTGGTGGTCTTCTCTCTCTTCAGACGTCATTAGTTACATTCAGCAGTGTGTCATCTGTCAAACTTCTAAGACCCCTCAGACAACTCCCACTGGACAGTTACAACCTTTATGTACACCCCAACGCAAACATTGCAATTGATTTCATTACTGATCTACCCAGCTCGCAAGGCAACACCACAATTCTCACGATAGTTGACCATTTATGAAGGCCTGTCGTCTTATTTCATTACCCAAACTTCCCACTTCATTAGAAAGTGCAGAAATACTATGCAACAATGTTTTTAGATTTTATGGATTACTCTAGGACATTGTTTCAGACAAAGGCCCTCAAATTACATCTAGAGTCTGGTCTGCCTTTTTCAAAGTTTTAGGGGTAAATATTAGTCTCACATTTGGATACCACTGAATGGCCAAACAGTCACAAGGTTCCTCAGATCCTAATGTCAAGAGCATCAGACTGAATGGAGCAGATTTCTAATGTGGGCCGAGTATGCTCAGAACTCTTTAGTCAAACCATCAACTGGCCTAACTCCATTTAAGTGCATACTCGGATTCCAACCTCCCCTATTCGCCTGGTCCAGCGAACCCACAGAACTCCCATCAGTAAGTCGACTCCCATCAGTAAGTAAGTTCAGAGAAGTGAGGAGGTATGGGACAGAGCTCATACTCACCTACTGCACGCAGTCAGAGGGCAAACCATACAAGGCAACGCTCATCATAGACCTGGTCCTAACTACGCTCCCGGCCAATGGGTTTGGTTGTCAACCAAGGACCTTAGACTCCCATGCAGGAAATTAAGCCCCAGGTATGTTGGTCCATTTCAGATTATCAAGCAAATCACACCAGTTTATTTTCTTTAAGATTACCCTCTAATTATCGTTTATCTCCCACTTTTCAAAAGTCTCTCCTGAAACCTGTTGGTGGCCCGGTTGGGGAGGCTAAGGAAGCACGCAGAGGACAGACTCCCCCGATCATGGTCGACGATGAGGAGGCCTACAGAGTCCGTGAGCTTCTGGACTCTAGGCGTCGGGGTGGTACTCTACAGTCCTTGGTGGACTGGGAGAGGTACGGCCCAGAGGAAAGGTCATAGGTTAACGCAGGTGATATCCTGGATCCCACACTATCCGAGGAATTCCACCGGAGTCATCCCAAACCGGACTCTCACGCTTGGTTTCAATTGTTTATGGTTTACTGATTGTGGACTGTGTTATCAATACTGATTGTTTTGCCTGTCTCGACCCATGCCTGTATTATGATTACTCTTGTGTTTTGCCTCCACTGTGTATGTTTGCTGGTATCTACTCTGCCTGGCGACCATTCTAATAGATTGCTGCAAATGGATCCAAACCAGTCTGACTCTTCGCTGCATCAACAACATGTATGCTACATTCTATACATACCAAGCTGTTGAAAGACATGCTTCCTGAAATTATAAATCCTCTACAGAGTATTGTTTATTCATCATTGTTGTTCGGATATGTCTAAAAACCTTACAAACTGGCTGTTATCAGACCACTTATTAAAAAAACACAACTTAATCTCAAGGACCTAGTAAATTAGAGACCCATCTCAAATCTACCTTTTATTTAAAGAATACTGGAAAAAGTGTCTTCTTACATATACTTGTTCCTGGAAAGAAACAGTATCTGCGAGAATTTCCAGTAAGGATTCAGACCATATCATAGTACAGATAGTACAGTCTCTGATGAGACTGCTTTAATCGGAGTGACAAACGATTTGCTCTTGTTGGCTGATTGTTGCTCTTGTTGGCACAGCATTCTCCTAAATAGACTTAAAATTATGTTGGCATAAATGAAACTGGCATGATACTGGCATGGTATTTATCTGACCAATTCCAGTTTATTGTCAGTGAGTAAAAAGGTGTCATATTGATCACAAGTTCGGTATGGCGTACCGCAGGGCTCAGTGCTTGGGTCTCTGCTAGTCAAACTGTATATGCTACATCTAGGAACAGGTATTAAGAGACATAATTATAAATCATTATTCCAGCTTTAACATGCCAGAGGAGAACTGGCCCTCTCGGTTGAGCTTGATTTCTCCCAAGGTTTATCTCCATCTTTACATCATTAGAGTTTTGGTTCCTTGTCACTGTCACCATGTTGGCATGCTTACTGGGAGACTGCTGACATCTAACTTATCTTAGGGTTTTGTAAATTGTTGTGAATCTACAGGTTCTGGAAGCGTCAGCTAAAGGACTAAATGGATAAGAGTTAAGGCTGATTTGCTGGCTGATTTGCGCAAGACACTCTGAGCCCAGGAATCAATTGTCCAGCTGTGAAACCTTAGAGCAGGGTGGAGGGTTCTGCTCCAGCCCACTTTCCAGTGCTGTGATTGATACCTTATCCTTGTCTCAAGCCCTGAATGAAAAATTAAGGGTATCTTTACATGACCATGATGTACTAAAAACATCAGTTTTAGTACAGTTTTTCTTTCATATTTTTCATATACAGATGACAACATTGTCATAATTATCCCTATTCACATGGATCCATTCTATTCATTTAATCATAAAAATGTTTAAAAATGCTGTATTATGTCATCACAGGGCAGCACAGGTAATATGCATGCACGTCACAGTGTTTTTATAGCTTTTACAAAGACAGAAACTGAATAATTTTCAAAAACATACATATTTTCAATATTTTGGGCCTATATTTGAGATAATGTTAGCAAACCTAATTGAGGTCCTGGGCCTGATTTTTTCTTGGAGGAAGATTATCTGGGTTAAATTGGTCTAAGAAACCTGTAGTCTGAGCCCAGCATGGTACTCATAGACATCTGACAATAAACCCACACAGGACAACACACACAAGGGCATAAAATATGTACAAACATATTTTACACATAGCACACAGAAAACAAACAAAGAAAATTGGTCCCCAAACACAGAGCACAGGAGACAGGGTATTACACAATAGCCACCTTTATGTCATTAGTCCCAAGGAGCAAACATACAGTTCAAGTATATAATTGAATAATTGAATGCACACAGAAGATATGAGCCACTTCCTGTTTTGCCATAAATCTATTGGCTCGCCATGGCAATGCCATACAAGAAATCCCAAACAATTTAGCATCTTCAATGTCTTGGCATAATATTTGCCAAACTTGGTGACAACCCCATAAATCCCCCAGGAGGAGTATTTAAAAACTCAGAGCCTGGAATTGTCCAAAAAAAAATAATTGACTTTCTGTTGGTAGAACTAATGAATTTAATTTTAAAAGTTGTCTAATAAGTGTCAGTGAGAAAGTTGCTTGGGCCTTAACAAGTTCAAACCTTGCTCTTTGTAAAACATTAATATGAAACAAGGACATAGCACATGGAGCGTTAGAGTCAGGATTACAAACACTTGGCAAACAATGCCAATTTAGAAGTGGTAAAATCCAGACTCAATGCTGTAATATAACACAATGGGCACATGGCAACAAAGCAATATCAAGGACCATGTGCCTGAAACCAGACATAACATACAGTATGTGTCCAGATCCTGAAAGCATGGACAAAATTGCAATAAAATCTTAGAGTCAGGATCCATACTCTGATGATCCTGTGAGGAAACTAGACACTAAATGTGAACATGCATACCAATGCTGACAGCCTGTATATTGAAGAGATTGTGATAAAAAGATAACTTTCTCTTTCAAAGGTGTATGACACTCGTCCTATTTTACAGTAAGCAACTGTAGTTTTGTTTTTAGTGTAACATGGACTCAGGAGACATTGAATGCAGATTCATATGCAGTTTATTAACAAAACAAAACATGCAATGCTCAACACTGGCAAACAGGAATGGCAAGAGTGAGGCAAAATCGTATTCCAAAACCAAGCAAGAGATCAGGGCAAGCAGCAAGGGTTCAAACGGTAATCCAGACAGGCAGTAATCAGGGCAGACAGCAAGATTTAAAAGTAAATCCAATTCAGGGTCAGAACACAAAGCGATATCCAAGAAAACAACTCACAATTGTTCACTGGGGCAACACAAGACTTCACACTGGAGTAGAGCATGAGCTGGGTTTAAACAGCCATAAAATGGCGTATGATTGAGAACAGGTGTGAACAATCAGCAGGGTATGTGGGAATATGGGAATTGTTGTCAGGAAGTCTGGTTTGATCAACTGGATTTGTATTGTTTCTCGTCGGAGCACACAGTGTTTTGACAGCTCGCTGTTATGTTACTCAACACTACAGCTTGGTGCACTACTGAGAACTGTCCGGTCCACAACAAATTACCAAAACCATTGTTGCTATATGGCATAACATCACATCTTCCCCCCTTTTTAAAGAAAATAACTTTCCTTTGAAATCTTTTGTTATAGCAGTTTGTTCTATTGCCAAAAAACATCTTCATAACAACATCACAACCCAACCATTACAGAACTTTCACAATAATATTTATTTTTTGTCCTTACTGTTCTGACAGTCAATTAATCTTTCAGGAGGTCTAACAGTGCGTTTTGGTCTGCAATACTTCCCAGGTGAAGCAGTAACTTCTTTTGTCAGATCATAGTTAGTGTGTTCCACAGGACCTTTGTCAACTTGTTCACTTGCGGAAATGTCAGACACATCTTGTTCATCTGATCGCGACTCGGTTTCTTGAACAGTCCACTTGTGGTCTTAAGTCCCCTCTGTTCCTTCTTAGAATTGCACCATGCTTGGTCTGAATCTCGTACGAGCGTGGTAGTACTTCTCTTTCAACACAACCTTGTCGCGTCCATGTTCTTAGTGCATGGTTCAGGATTCAAACTCTATCCCCAGGCTTGAGTTTTCGCAGGATCTTTGCTTTCTTGTCGTAGTTTTCTTTTTGTTTGTTTTTAAGTTGTTGTTTTTCTTGTTTGACTTTGTTCGGCCCAGCAGGTGTCAACAAGTCCTGGTGGATGGGTAAGTGCGTATCCTTCGGCCCATCAGCATTTGGGCTGGGGACAACCCATATGGAAGAGGAGCACTCCTGTAAATCATTAGACTCTTGTGGAAGTCTGTCTTTCCATCGTGACTCTTCTTCATGAAAGCCTTCACAATCTTTACAGAACTCTCCGCTAGCCTGTTGGACCTAGGGTAGTTTGTGCTTAATGTGGTGTGTTCTTCAGAACAGCAATGACAGCTTGGCTGGATGTCACCTGAAGTGTTTCCACTTCTGGATATTTTGAGAAATAATTAGTAACTACACTGTGGCTCTTACCATTGCAGTCAAACAGGTCTACTCCAACCTTTTAGTATGAATAATCGGGCACTGGATGAGCGGCTCTGCTTGTTGCCCGGGTCTGTATGTGAGGCATATTTCACATGTAGCTATAAGCTGACTGATGTCTTGATTTATCCTTGGCCAATACATTACCTCAAAGGCCCTGCTCTTACATTTCTCCTCTCCTAGATGCCCCTCATGAACCTTGTGCAGCATCTCCTTGTGCATCGATGCTGGAATGACAAACTTGTTTCCCTTGAAGATGATCTCATTCACTACTGAAAGCTCCGCTCTGCATGACCAGTAATCTTGAATTTGCTTTGGACATTTACTTTTCTTTTCTGGCCAACCTTTTAGTATGGTCTCTCTAAGTTGTGTCATTGTTCCGTCCATATCTGTTGCCTTTCTAATTTGTTCAGTTCTCTCTGAGGACACGGGAAGAGAGGTTACAATCATGTCAACATACGCTTGTATGTCTGCACCTTTCTCACTGGTAAGGCTTTCATGCTTGTCGACAGCCCAGGGGAGGGTATCAACTGCGAACATGAATTGTTCTGGTGTATAGATCATGTTGACATCGTATTTTTGGAGTCTAATGAGCATTCATTGGATTCTCATAGGACAGTCATTTAAGGCCTTAGACATTATGAATACCAGTGGCTTATGGTCCGTTTCAACTTCAAAGGACTGTCCATAGACATACTGGTGGAACCTTTCACAGGCATACATGCAAGCCAAAAGTTTCTTCTCGATTTGTGCATAGTTGGTTTCTGCACTTGTCAAGGCCCTTGATGCGTAGGCTACCGGCTGCCAGCTCTCAGCATGTTGCTGCAAAAGCACAGCACCTAGGCCATATCGTGAGGCATCCGCTGAGATTCGTGTGCTCTTGTGTGGGTCATAATATCTGAGCACTGGCTCCTCTGTAATGATGTGCTTCAATTTTTTAAAGCACATCTCCTGCTCGTGAGCCCACACCCATTCATTCTTTTGCTCGAGGAGACATCTGAGTGGAGCTGAATGCGTTGACAGCTGGGGAATAAATTTGGTGTCAGGTATGTGACCATTCCAAGGAATCTCCTAACTTTCTCTTTATTTTGAGGCCGACTATTTGACTATTGCTGAAGTTTGTCTTGGGTCTGGCCTGACCCCTTCCTCAGACAAAACATCTCCCACGAAAATTAAGCTCTTGACTGCAAACTCACATTTCTCCTTATTCAATTTTAGATTTGACTGTCTTATTAGCTCCAGGACCTGCCTGAATCTTGCATCATGCTCCTGGCGGTCGAAACCTCACACAATTATGTCATCTATCATCGTCTACCCCTGGTAAGTGTTCAAAGATCATGTGGATTGTTTTGTGGTATACTTCAGGTGCTGATAGAATACCATAAGGTAGACAGAGAAAATGATATCTGCCTTCTGGCGTATTGAAGATACACAGTTTAGAACTTGCTTCATCAAGTTTTAATTGCCAGAAGCCAGACGACACATCAAGCTTACTGAACCACTTCGCTCCAACAAACTTAGACATGATCTCTTCTCTGGTTGGCAGTTTGAAATGTTCACGTTTTATGGCCCTGTTGAGATCTCTTGGATCAAGACATATTCTCAAAGAACCATTCTTCTTGAGCACAATGACTAGTGAACTCACCCAGTCTGTTGGTTCATCGATTTTCTTAATGATATCCAGCTTCTCCATGCGAGCTAATTCCTCTTTGAGTTTTTCTCGCAATGCAAATGGAACTTTTCTGCATGCATGCACCACAGGAGTCACAGCGTCATCGGTATTTATTCTGTGTTCCCCAGGCAGACATCCGAGTCCTTCAAAAACATCCTTGTACTCTCTCATGAATGAAGTTTCATTTGCTTTGCACTGTGACGTCACTACAAACACTCTCCTCACTAAATCCAGTTTTTCACATGTGCTCAGTCCCAAAATCGGCTAAACGCTCTTTTCAACAATCAGCATTTGTGTCCTTAACAACTGTCCCTTATGTTTCAGAGTCACCAGGCAGATTCCTTTGAGAGGGACATCCTCACCTGTGTATCCTGTTACTTTTATTTTTGGTGAGTGAATTTTTTTTAAACTTTGAGGGTTCTGTAGTCATTCATAGACAACAGGTTAACTTGTGCACCTGTATCTAATTTGAATGGAATTATTGTCTCATTTACCGTCAGTGGTACAATCCATTCAGCTTTTTCTGTTATGTTTGTTTGAACAGAATCTACGAAGAATTTCTCTGGCTGTTCTTCAACTGTATTTACTTTGCAACATCAGTTTTGCAACACTTTGCAAAATGATTATTCTTCCCACAACTATTGCAAGTTTTTCCATAACAGGACAAGATCGTGGTATATGTATCCCTCCACATCTGCCACACTTGCTTTTTGTGGTTTTCTCTCTCTGCTGTCTTTGTTTTGTTGGTTGTTTTTTGTGCTGCTCCTTTCTTTTTACTGCATGTACTGTAGCTGTATCCCTATGCAGTTCTTTGGCTTGTGCATAAGTTATTTCAGCAGCTCTACACATGTTGACAGCTTTCTCTAATGTCAAAGCTGGTTCACGTAGCAGTCTTTCCCTGAGACCATTATCAGGAATCCCACAGACTATTCTGTTCCTCACTAGTAAATCTCTTAAATCTCCGAAGTCAGTCAGTCTTACTCAGTGTGTGCAGTTCAGCAAGGTATTGGTCAAAAGTCATCCCTTGTTTCTGATCAGCAGAGAAAAATTTGTATCTCTCAAACGTGACATTCTTGCTTGGCACAAAGTATTCTTCAAACTTTTTCATGAGAGAAATTTGCCTCGTCAAGTTAAAATCTATTATATATTTCCAGTGCATCCTCACCTATCACGTGTAGAAAGATTGATGCTTTCAACTTCTCATCATCGCCACCCACACCACTGACAGCAAGATAAATGTTGAATCTCTGCTTGAAATGTTTTCAGTTATCAGCAAGATTACCAACGAGCTGCATAGGCGATGGTGGATTTAACTTCTCCATGACGGGAATACACTCAGAGTTCTCTTACTTTGTTTCAGCAATGTCTTTTCGTCCTGCCTTCTAATACATTTCTGTGCCGCTTTCTAGCACTCGTCTCGCGGGCGCTCATTTCTCGTGCGCTCCTCCCCCGGCCGCTCTCCATGCAGGTATCACTCACCTTGGGTCTCGTCTCACTGGCATTTTAATCACCCACTCTCCGGTGTCCACCAGTCCCTATTTCTGACACCATGTTATGTTATTAATGCCACGGGACAACGACTTGCTGCAAATTCTGACTATTTATTAAGTGCGCACACACATTGCACCCAACTCTACAGCTTGGTGCACTACTGAGAACTGTCCGGTTTACAACACATTACCAGAACCATTGTTGCTATATGGCATAACATCACACTCACCATGTGCTTCGGTGTCCGCGTCACCCCTCCTTCTCGTTATCGCTCCCAGCTGTGTCTAATCACTATCATAACTCTCACCTGTTGTTTACTGATTCGCTTTCCTTTATATTTTCCTCTTGTGTGGTCAGTCTTTGTCAGGATGTCGTGTTACTAGTACCGTTCCCTGACCAGTTTAAGCGTATCGCTTAATTTTAGTTAGCTCAGCTCAGCTTTCCGTTTCATAGTCAGTTTAGTCATAGTCTAGTCATGTCAGGTATTCTGCTACATTTGTTTTCAAGCTTACCTGACGCTTAGTTTAGTTTATGTTCGTCCCGTTTGTCTTTAGCTCCAGCTTGTGTTGTTTTGTGTTGTGTTTCTCCCCAGATCCCTGTTCCGGTTGTTCCTTTGTTTTCTTCTGTCCTGGAGTCTTTCGCTGCCTACCTGATGGGTTCTCTTTCCTGCTGTGAGGTGATGGTCTCTGCGTCGTAGCTGTTCGAGCTCTCCCGCTCTGCCACGTCTCCCCTCCGGGTCCCGCCATCATCTCTGTGGTCTACTCCTGACCTATTGTGTGAATTATACTCACCTGTTACTTACCTGCTGCTATTCAACATCTGAGGTGGCTTGCTGATTGGACTATACTCACCCATTAACCACCTGCTGTTCCTCTGTATCCGTGCAGGCTCCGTTACTGGTTCTACAACTCACCTGCTACTCATCCGTGGTCTATCTCAATTGATGATCTTGCTGTTGGAATTAATACTCACCTGCTGTCAGCTACATCAGTGTGACCTTGCTGTTGGTTCTACAACTCTCCAGTGATTTGGACCAGTGGTCCTGCTGTAGATTTAACTACTCGCCTGCTGTCTCTCTACATCTGTGGTGGAATCGCTGCTGGATATATGATCTACCTGCATCCTAATATATCAGTGGTGGTTCTGCTACCTGGTACTGAGGTTGACGTGAAAGAATCAATGTGCCAGTGGTCAGCATCCCTGCAGTGATTCCGTTTCTCGTCTGCTGTCATCTTCTAGGAAGGTGAATTCTGTATGGTGATTACTCATCGATTACATCTCATGGTTGTGAGTGTGGAATTACTACTGTTGAACTCCTTGTTACGTCTCACGGTGTGAGCGTGGATTCTGTACTGACTTCTCTGTGCACATTGGATTACCTTCTACCCACCTTAACTGTTGGACTTTTTTAAACGGTAGCGCATTTCCATTCTCCAGTATTGTAAGGTTCATATCTATCTCAGCCGGACCATCTACAGTGCTGTAGTGACATCTGGAGCAGAACTCTTACCATACCATCACTGTTGTTGTTCTGCATTACCTTGATACTGAGTCATTCCTGTGTTATCAATAATTCTCTCAACTTTCATTTGGGTTCTCTGTATTTTCTGCAAACCTGACAAGTGTAGTCCTAAAACTCCGGGGATGTGACCTCCGGTGGTCACTTTGGGAATCGACAGAGTTGGAAGCAGCATTCATGACATTTAGTCTTTGAAGCTGCTTTACTTTGACAAGTTATGTTGAAACACATGCATCTATTGATTTTACCATGTGAACTGTCTAACTACACCATAGCAACCGTTTATGGTACCCTAGCAACCATGTAATGAAATTGCCCGCATTTAATTTACATTCTAACTGCTGAACTGCATTTCTTATGGCTGTTTTAAAAAGTGAATTGGCATTAGATATATTACGTTTCTCTGAATAAAATAAAGACCGCAACAGGGGTGCTATAAAATCTCTTAGATTTCTAGTCATGTCAGGCGTTGCTCAGCTATGTTAATGTTGTATATTAAACATGGAGTTGTTGTCGGGGCATTGGCTAGTCTTAATTAAAGTGTGATGGGGTAAATGCATCAGACATGGCTGACAATGCAGCCTGTCATGGAGATGATTTGAATTTCAGCCTCATCCTCAGGTGTGTGGTGGTGACTGGCCTTGTCCCCATGCTGACTCTATGGAGTAATGCACCATAATGACTGCTGAGGCTATCATTGTGGCAGGCATCATTAATTATCCTTATTGATTGCTTTCAGAGATAAAGCATTCTGCTGACTGGGAAACACTTGAGATCACACAAGGTCAAGGCTAAAAAAGAAAACTCAGATAACCACAGACAGCTCAGGCTGGACTGTGTCATTTGAAAAAATATATACACCACCAGCCACATTATTAGATACACCTTGCTAGCACTGAGTTGAACCTCCTATTGTCTTTAGAACTGCCAACCCCTAAACTGTTACTCACAAGGGTGGGGCCCTTTCTGTTATTAGATAGTTATAATATTATACTAATATATAATATTATATCTATCATTTAAAAAATATCTATATATAGAATGTACTTTTCATACCTCACCACCCTTTATTGAAAGGAATGATGTAGTGAGAAAAAGTTTTTAAAATGTCATTGACCCCAAGAAGGGGCATTTGTTAATACACGTTTTAACATTATACTTAACATTTTTAATATTCTAGACTAAACATAAATAAAACTAAACTGTATATCATTGGAAAGCTCTAAGAATGTACTTTTCATATCTCACCAAAACCAAAATAATGTTATGAGAAGAAATTAAAAAAATATATATCATGACAAGTTTATTGGTAAACTCTAAGAAAGTATTTTCATTTTTTTACCACTATTTTCAAAAGGAGTGATGTAGTGATAGTAATTTTGTTAAATGTTACTGGCTCGTAGTAGGCCCCTTTTGCTATTATAATGAAAACAGTAATAATGATACTGATACTAAACCTAAGAAAATCATGACAAATTATATATGTCACTGGTATCGCCTTAAATTGTAAAATAAATATTTCACCAGTGTTTTATAATATACATTTTATGATATAAAATTAATTTATGAAAAGAATTCAGACCATTTGGTTCACAATGGAATTGGGACCTCCTACTGGAGCCATTTGGTTCACACCTTTACAGACCAACCGTTGAATTCTGGGGCACAGTTACAATGCAACACATCAGATGTTGATTCCGTCTAGGGAACTGTAATCCTTCAATATCTATATAACAGTAATCGTCCAGTCAGAAGGACGCATATGTTAACAATAAATTTCTAAACCAATCATGGCGAATTATATATCGTTGGAAAGGTCTAAGACTCTAAAATACACATTCGACCAGTGTTTTATTATGTAAATTATGTAGAAACAGTAACTGAGAAATTTGTGCCAGGAGTGACACAACCATTAAAATGTGGCTGATTCTTAGTGGACAGTTCTAGTACAGCAGTTAAAAGGTTCATGAAAAGTTTTGCGGTTCCCTTCCGCTTCAGGCACGCCCGAGCCTATTTATAAAATCAAGCCTATTTATAAGCAGGTCAAAGTCATGTGACGTAGCATTGCTTCCACAAAGCGTTTAAAAGGAGTTACATACCGGGTTACATATGTAACCTGAGATGTTACCTTTCGAGGGAACTCATCGCTGTGTAAGGCTTGACGCTATGGGGAATGATAATACCCACTGCACCACAGTGAGGGAAGCACATGGCCTTTGTTTGTTTACATTGGCCATGTGCCAGTCATGTGTCTTTTGAGTAAGTATACTAAAATTTTGTTTTTGGTTTTTTTCCTTTTGAGTATTTATATTCTGGTTTGGTTTCTTGATTTTCGTGTTTTTTTTAATAAAGTAATTTTTGTTAAACGAGTCAAATGAATTGATGTTTATTACGGTTTGTGACGACAGGGTGACTGAGACCAAAGAGCGAAAACACAGACATACGAACAAAAGATATTTAATAAAGACATACAAACATCTAACTGTTTAAATTGTAGCAATGTCAACAACAGATGCACAACAGTGTTGTCGAAGATAATCCAAAAATTACAGGGAACTAGAAACCACAACAAAATCCAAACACAATCCACAAAATTACCGACCACCTAAACATCAAAACAGGGAACTTAAATAGCGCGACTAATCAAAATGAAACAGGTGATGATGATTACTAAACAAGAAGTTCATGAAAACAGGAAAAACTGGAAACAAACAGAAGACTTCAAAATAAGAGTCCGTGCACATAACATAATGCCCCACTCCCAGAAGGGATGTCCT
>JAZGTJ010010646.1:0-17859 GCA_036877575.1 Botia almorhae
GGCTTTAAAATGAAATGCTGCTTAAGCTGATACATTTTCTGCAGTAGGCTCAGCTGAGCTTATAAAGCGACCCAGATGGGGCTCAAACCCGCAATCCTCAGATTCAACACAATACGCAAGAGGCTACTGGCCATACATGACAGTATTCCCAAAAACCAAGTCCCCGGCATTGAACCTGATAGTTAAAACATTAATTTGATACATATTTCAGTGCTTATCCATACTCATCACTCTTTCGGGGATTTCACTCATGTCAGCAGAGATAAGAGATGAGCTTTGACAGGCCAAACAAAGACGCACTGAGTGGTGCTGGCACATTGCCAAGAAAACTCCATCCAAAACGGGTTGATTCATCTTTAACAAGCTTTAAAAGAGGCCAGTGAAAACACATGCTCGTCTACAAGCCGCAAACCTTATGCTGAATGTCTCAGAGGTCCCCCGAATTAATAATAAATAGATAAATAATGAGGGGGCATGAGGTGGGTGGTCATGAGGATTCTTAACTTCACTGATTTATCAAAGCAGTGACACATGCTCTTGTTCACATCCTGTACAGGCTGCAGCGTTCCATCAATAGTGTCCATACAGTGAAAGCGTTAAGCTGAGCTATCATATAAGCTTATCATATAATGCCTTGTAATGGGGAATAAAATATGGGTTAATTAAGCTATCAGCAAACTCTTACAGACATAGAAATAGAATTTGAACGTCATGTATTTACAAAATTTTACGGTTTGGTTTAATTTTATTTTACCGAATTCTGTGGATTGCCCGCCAAAATCAGTGCACAAAAAACAAATGCAAGAAACAACTCAGATTTG
This sequence comes from Botia almorhae, assembly GCA_036877575.1. Lineage (NCBI taxonomy): Eukaryota > Metazoa > Chordata > Actinopteri > Cypriniformes > Botiidae > Botia > Botia almorhae. Next base: position 822 of record JAZGTJ010010646.1, read on the forward strand.
ACCAGCAAACAACTAACATTTATATTCTATGATCTCAGTTCCATTTACACATAGTTCAGATTCCGGTGTCAAAGACAGAATGAAATCTAGACTAAGTGTGCAAATGTATTTAAGTGTTGCTGGTATGCCTATCTCTGGGCAAGGCATGCAAATGTAAACAGCAGTGATATACAACAGGTCCTGCGGACAAACACACATCTGTGTGCTTGTGTCACCCTTACATCTAATACTGGTCTCTGGCTAGTAGGGCCTTTTCACCTAAGGGGGGAGGGGTTTGGGGGTAAGAATGTGGGCCCAAATATGACAACCACCCCAATCCTCCATTCTATTTCCCCCCCGACCCTTTCAGACACAATCTCCTCCCCATATTCCAGAGCCATACTCATAACAAGCTTTTTATAACAATGCCCTCCCAAGACCCAGCCCCAAGGGGGGGTGCAGACACAAAAACACACTTATACAGCTCTCCTGCGAAACCATCAGTTTCAATGTGTACGTAATGTGCACATTCCCCTGTACGCGTATACCTTTGAAAAAATTCTGGTGTATTTATTCTTTGCTGTTTGGCAGGAATGAAGTCATCTTTCATGTACGGCTCAGTTTTTCCCACAGGCTAGTTTACAAACAGCATGTTTGTAATCCTGCAGATGCTCAGTATGATGTAGAGAGTGAAGAAGGAGAAAAGCAGAACAGTGAGATGAATCTATATTCATTGATTCAGGTGGAGAACTGGGTCCCCTTCTTTATTTCACTACTGGGATTCCAGAGATGGAACAAAGAAAATCCAGCTGACATTCTGGTGATGAGACACATATGACAAGTGAGTTGGCATGCCCACAGACTGCCTATAACCCCTAAACAAAGACATGCAAAGGCAGATACAAAGAGCAGACAGTGGAAGATTTTAGAAATCTTGGCTCCTGCACAACAACTTTATTTCCAGTCTCAAATTCTTGCACAGGAAAATGAATTGCTATATTACATATGAGATATCATGTGTATAAATCACTATGTCTCCAGTTACTGTGATCTGGTGCTTTTCCTTCCTTTCCTGTTTTAATATAGCAACATAACAAGAGGATGAGGGTAAACCGAATGTTCTGCATTGCATTGCATGCTTCAAAACAAGGTCCAATCACAGAGCGAGAATATGTGAGACCAGGAACGACACAGCATCTGAATCAACATCCTACATCTTAAGGTGAAGCCAGGATGCCTTTTGTTTAAACAAAACTCATTTATTACAGAACTGTACCAAACAGAGCACCATACACCAAAATGAGGAGCTCCAGAGCAAACACCATCAACCCACCATGCCAATGTTACAATTTACTGAATATCCTTCAACAGATATGCATGTCGGCATGATGGCTGACCCATATTTTGCAATACCCCCCTTTAATGACACAGAAGTAAATGGACCCAGTGTGGATGAGCATGCAGAAGAAATCGGTTCAATTATGAATGAGAAGAGAGTATGTGTGTAAGCATGTCAAGAAGAAGAGGTGAGAACAGATCCAGATGGAGTGGCGTTTGCTGCGTTATCACTGTTAGACACAGCTGTGAGGGAACACGTTCAAAAAATCGCATCTTTTTAACTACAATTAAGTACTGCAGTATTAACAAGCCGCCTGAAAGCTTCTCTAGAAACAATGAGATCTAGTCAGTTTTCCTGGGAAACGATTGTCTACATTTTGTTGCCAATGTCAGAAGCATGAGATGAAACGCGGACAACACACTCAGGGCGCAGACCCGTCCTCTTTACTGGGTAGTATAAAATATTAAACCCGACAGAAGATCAATACCGTGTTTGTCACACGACCGCAGCGGTCCTTTTATTCTCATAGACCCAATGATATGAAATAAAGCTGCAATCGGTTAGTCCGGCGCAGCAAATCACAGTGCATGACACAGAATGGCGCACGGCCGCATCTGCTTCATCAGCAGCGGTTCGGTCTGTTTCCTATTGTGTGTAAAACCCCCCTCCATTTCCTCTGTATGCACAACATTCCCATGCGGTTACAGTGTATTCCACCTCATGCGTGCTGTATTCAGACGTACACGCCAGTGTTAAAGCGAACCGTATCATATAATATACCGATGCACGACATGCCATCCTGATCTAATGTTCTCGTAAATAGGCATTGGATGCCACGAAACGGGATGCCATAGCGCAATAGTTTTCCTGCTGTCATTTACACCTAAAGTAAATACTGCACGATGGTTTATGTGCTTGAAGGCACAGAAGTGATTGACACCTTGGCCATCCGCATGCAGATCACGCTCGTAAAGAATATACACTACTGCATGTGTGGTCGAGTAAAACCCAAAACCAAAATCTCACCTTCATATCATTGACAATCGCCTGGAATAATCCACCAAGCGCTCCGCACTCTTTCTCCACCGACTCCACGTTTATATTATCCATCTTGACCGAATACAGAGAAAATCAATGCTTGGATAAAATTACTTCCACAATATCCCACGTTAGGAGACCTGACACAGGAAAGTGTTTGCGGGTGAGGGATAGATTTAGGCAGATATCGTGCAACTCGATGCGTCTTCAGCTGTCGGTTTGTTGCCCAGAGGACTGAGGCAGATGATGGGGAGAGAAGAGAGAGGTGGATTATTCTCTCTCTCTCATCGGATCCGGATCTACTCTCCGCGGTTGGAGGAGGTTGGGATCGTGGATGGACCCGTAATAGTTACAGTCATCTTAGGACAGCGAGTCGAGGTCGATCTGAAAGGATGTTAGAAGCGCAGAGTGCGTGCGGAACTGTGGGTCGGTGCGCCACCCGCCCGGGAGAGACTGGAGTGAGTGAGCTGAGCGGCAGCGGTGCAGCGTGAGAGAGGCAGTAACTCGATCCATGGGAATCGTATTGGGCAGAACAGTTTTTTTGTCACATGGAGGCCGGAGGGAGGGGAAATGGGGGACACGCCGACACATACAGACTGACCAAAGCAAGTTATTCAGTCTATGGACTCTAAAAGAAAATATAACACAGAAACATGTAAAGAATTTAATTAAATTAAATGTTTACGACAGGTTACTGTAGGAATGCCACGCCAAATGTGTCGCATTTTGTAAAATAATAGTAAAAATAACACGTTGTGATTAAATCAGAATTTACCAAATTGAATGCAACTTTTATCACCTTTGTCCTGGGGTATTATAGGGTCATTGTCTAGGGGCCGAACGTGAACAAGCCCTGCGATGAGGGGGGGCCTAATAAAAGATCTTTACACTGCTGGGTGTATAAATGGCAGGGGCCCACCATTATAATTTGCTCCTTGGCCTCATAAATATCTATGGAGACTCTGGAGTATTACATGATATTTCAGCCCTCTTAAGCATCTGCAATACTGCAAGCTGTATCATACAGTATACTCAAATTAGGTTTGTTCAGTGATCAGCTTTCCTGAGACTGTTAATGAAAACCATATCAATCTGGGCATAAAGGGCGGGATTCAATTTCCCAAATTCCAGGACTTTTTTAATTGCAAAGTCATTCATCAAGATAAATGATAATGGAGCTGAAATGAGATTACATGATTATGTTTTACTGCTAACTCACTAGTGGGCACAGTGGTGCCCTTCGATGGCACACCAACACTAGTTCTGGAGACCAGGGTTCAAGTCCCATGTTGAACAACGCTCTGTGTGTCTAGTACAAGCTATATTGGGGGCAATTGTGGCTTACTGATAAGAGAGTTGGACTTGTCTGTTCAATGCCAGCAGGTAACAACTAAGGTGTTTTGAGCAAAGCACCTTAACCCCAATTGCTCATCAGGTGCCGCAGTGCTGCCCACTCCTCTGGCTGTTCATGGTTTGCAGTGTATGTGTTCATAACTCACTACTTCAATGTGCGCATTAACAGGATGGGTTAAATGCCAAGGACAAATTTCCAGTACAGGTCACTTCACTTCAAACACTTCACTTCACTTCCCAGTGGAAGGGGAGGGATGACATCCTCGTGCAAAGCTCCAATACCAGTGTCACAGTCCTAGTAGCCTTTGTATCCAAAGCAGGTTCATTCTTTTGAATGTTTTCTAACACACACCTCTACTCAGTTTACTACACTGGCTGACAGGGTTGCAAAACGTTAATCAAGACACTGTTTATGGCCCACACTGCTGCCAAAGATATTGGCTACTTCAGACAGAAAGATAAACAAATACCTCTGTTTTGGATGGCTAAAGACTATGTATGCTATTGTGGTTAATGTTGGTAAATTTGATAGAGAATTTTGATGCATTCACACAGTTTTCTTGGTGTTCTCATTGGTGAGACTAGCTTACTGTAGCATGTTGTTTGATCTGACTCTCAGCTACCTGGTTTTTGACACACTTGTGCATTATTGTACAATAGCTTGCTTTTCAAAGAAAAGTTTTGTCTGTAAAATGTAAGTAAATGTCCAGCTCCATCAATCCTTTTCTCTTTTACCCTCTGTCACTCTGTATATGCTATGATCTTCACAGGCTGTGGCTGATGAGTTCCCCCCATTTCATACATTACTCAGCAAGACAGCTAGACTGCCTGCATCAGCATCACATTGTCCCGCCAACCATCAACAAGCATCTGCTTCAACCATCATTCATTTGCAGACTACAAACATTATTGTGTTATAGATTTCCTTTCCCATTTTCTAGAACTTTGTGAATCTATTCATATCCAGATAGCTGACAGTGATATACTGTCTGTGAAAACTTGTATGCCACAAAGGCAACTCTGGGTCTATTGCGCAGGGACTCAAATAGCTGTTGTGTCTTATAGTTAGTGAAGACTAAACTTTTCAGACAGAGGGCAACCAAGAGGGAATTAAAATTTTACCTGAGACGAAATAAGAATGTACAAAAATGTAATAAAAAAGTTACCGTGAAAATAAGGGTTTTTCCACTGGAGGATAAGATGAGCAAATACTAAGCAAGTCCTCAAAATGAATGAAGAGACTCCTCAAAAGGTTTCAAAGATAGCTATTGTGTTTAGCCAAAACCTTTGTTCCTTGTTTAGTATTTTAATAATCATGGACAAAATAAGATAATAACATACTTTATTGTCCACCACAGTATAGCAATATCAGTATTTACATTGTGGGACATCATGTAAATCTTATTCAACCTAAAAGGCAGGTCAGAAGTTATTATGAAGTTAAAAATTCCTATGAATACAGTGTTATGCTTTCAGTGGAGAAATAAGAATTTATTGTCTACCGAAAGCTCTTACAGTATTTGTATTTTACTGTACAGTATACAGTACCTATCCTGTAGGTTGGTTTGGAAACTAAATAGAAACCCATTTTTAATAGTCCCATTATTTTGCGTCAGATATTATTGCCGTAAGCATTACTGTAATGAATAATGTACTTTTGTGGCACCTATAGCAGATATGCATTCCAATCACCACAGTTCTTCTTCCACACACAAGAAGTAGCACAACTCTAACGTAGCCTTAACCAAATTCCAAGTATATTACATCAGATTTATTTTAAGTAGTACGTAAACTCTTCCCAAACTCTATTCTTTAGTTCTTTACCCTATTAATACTTTAAATGGAGAGAGAGAACAACAAGAGCAAAAATCATTGAATTCATCAAGCTATTTCTGGGAAACCTTTCACATTTTTAAAGCCAAAGAAAACTCATTTTGTCTCATTCTGGGGTCTTTTGTGCAATTTAGTTTTTAGAATACAGATCAGTCATGTCTCCTGTTGCCATGGAGCATGATATGTATGCAACAGTCACAACTCAGCATAGTGACATATGATCCAACACGTAGTGCCATAGTTATTTTGTGTCACTAGTCATTAGACAAAACTGCAAACAACTAACTAGCAAGACCACACGACATCCTGACAATTCATTATCGCTGTTATTTCCACATACAATAGGCAATATTTACATTAGACTTCCTGTGTATTTATGTAATGGGGGCATTATTTAAGCTATCACGTTTTAAAGAAACAGGGAACTTGGCCGGAGATACTTCACCCGAAAATAGACCAGCATGTGTGGAGACTACAGCAAAATTTAAAGCAAGAATCTAATTACAGGTTTTGGGTGTGACTTGGTTGAAGTGTGCAATGCCATTCCTGCATTCCAGTGGCTTTTGTTGCTCTCTTGGCATTGCAGGTTGCTAGTATTTAAAAGGTTAGATACACATAGATTTGATCAATTACAAAGAAGAGATTGAAAAAAAGAGACACTTTAAGACTTACTCGTAATGCTCTAAGTATCGTCATATTTCTGTTTTAGGACCCTCAGACTTTCTTTCAGACCGGATCCCAAGATGTAAGCATTTAAATGCTGTCCAAATGCAAATCCAGCAAACAGGGAATGTTCTCAGAACATTGCCTAACGTTCTCTAAATGTTCTCACAAAGTTATAAAAAGATCTTGCGGTAACGTTAGTAGAACGTGTGTTTATCGTTATATCATATATTAAAAAACATTAAGTTGTTAGGGGAACATTACAGAATTTTAAATATCATTTTATAACCAAGCAATAACATTAATAAGACATCTAAGAAACTGCAGATTTTGAAAGTTCCTAGATCATCCAAAATAAGATTTTTAATGCTTTTAACTGGAGTCCACAAAAAAATGTTTCATTAGCATGTTTCTACATCATCCGTACTTACCCATCTTAGCACTTAAACTAGGTCAGAATGAGTCATACAACCCACACTCCCTCTCTATTTTTCCCGCTTCTTAGCGCTACTAGACAGTTCTGAACCGCCTACAGTTCTGTTTCTCATGTTTGAAGTCTATCATACTCCTCTGACTAAATAGATGGTTTTCAGAGGAGACCTGACCAGCTGCCAACAGCCGTCCAGTAATGCCCCTTTGGGCAGTTTGACGTCAGACTTCCTATTCTTCCACTTCTTTATGGGGACATGTTTACATCTTTCTAAGCCATCATATGGAGACGTCTCACCATCTTCACAGACCTAAAGGGAATAAAGGCTTCTTTCACTATACAGTCAAATATAACCACAGCACTATAGTTTGACAGTATGTCTTTTCCATCATCCATCTCTGCCTTTACATTTAATGCGTCCTGGTTTATCTGATGTTTCCAAAGGCCACGTCTTAAAGCCACGGCAGATGGAGGTTTCCATGAAGTGTGGTGCTGTGGATAGATGAGAACCCTCTTGGACAGAGATACTTAGACCCCTGCGTTTACAGTATCAAATCTAGCATGCCAACCCTGAAAACCACAGCCTTTACTGTAAATCAGAGCTGTTTCTCACCCACTGCAATGCTCATACAGTAAAAACAGAATCAAGACACTATGAGCAAAGGTTATTTGAAAACATTTCCATTCACAATGCCTCTATACTTGCCTAATGTACCTTAAACTTAAAAACTTAAGACTTTCAGCTTAACTTTAAGCATAAACTTCTCTTATAAGAGCAGAAAGCGCTCATTATGCATTTTTGTGTCGTATATAAAACCAGAGTGTAAAAGATAACCAGATCTGGTTTCTGACACTAATTACATCTTGGCCAAGTTTGTATTGTCAGTTTACTGCCATCAAGAGGTTGGCAACGTTTTAGCTAATATACTGAGATCTACAAGAACATTTCTGCAGACTGCTTTTATGAAGTATGACTGTCAAACCAATGGTAGCATCTGCCCTCTGGCACCAATATGCTCACTCTTACTCTCTGACCTTTCAGTAAACTTCCAGGATCTTATCAGTGTTGTGTCATTTGCACAGGGGGCAAAAGCTCTTTGGGTGGAAACCTGAACTCTGTTGGTGGAGGTCAATGCCCATTTACATATAAAGTAATATAAATTATATATAAGTTAAATTAGACTTTTTTACTATGTGTATCAGTTTGTGGTAGAATAGAGGGTTTGGAGGGAGTGATGTCATGGGTGATGTCATCTTATGCAGTATGGTTCTTAGAGAGGAAAAAGTGAAAAGAGAACCTTTCCTCAGGAAACAGATTTCCTCCACACAGGGGCTCACACACACACACACAGACACACACCTGAAAGGACATAAGGCAACCGGAAGAAGAATCACCTTCATCCTTTATACTCCCTCTGGGTACAGCAACAACACACACTTCATCTCCTCCTTATTTCTTCTTCTTCACACCTATCTTTCTAATGCACCTACCCTCCTGTTACTTATGTATGTTAAATCTCATTAACACCTTCCTCTTTTCCTCTTCTCCTATGCTTACATCTTTGAGATGACATAAATGCGTCATGAACCGTGTTTGGGGGTGAAGGCGTAGAAGTGAAGATGGAGATGCGCTGCCAATCTGCATGCATAATTCTCTCAGATATCAGCTGAGCAGATGGGCCAGATCCTGTCCCTGGTGACTGACCTATCTAAGCGCTGTGTGTGTTTTTTTAATCGCTCCTTGTCTCATTTGTCATCTATTCCTCATTCTGTTTTCATTTCAAAATATTTTCCTTGTTTTTCTGTTATTTTTATATAGTAGACTGTATGTGGACATCTAGTGGAGGAGATGTAAAACAGTGGCAGTGGAGACTGCTGGACATTCAGATACTCGGAGTCTCTTTGACTCCTTTCTGTGTGTGTGCGCTGAATGTAGGTCTTTACGCGCCTACAGCCATCAGCAGCAATCAGTTCTGCCCCAGTTACTAAGACGTCACATAAGCACACATTCAAAACACACAGCATTAACATGCATAACATACTGTAGATTCATGCACACTCATCATACCCATACACACAAACACACACACACACAAACACAATCATCGCAAAACCCCCACATCTTAAGTTTGATCTTCTGTATTTTAGCTAAGCTATGTTTGCTATGCTATGCTATGCAAAACCTTTAAAAGCTTTTCACTTTGTTAAAGGGAAGTTCACTCCAAAATGTGAATTCTTCCATCATTTACGCACCCTCATGTCATTCCAAACCTGTATAACAATTTTGCTTCTGAAAAACACAAAAGATGATTTTTTTTAAATATGTTGGTAACCAAACAACAGTGACACCAATTGACTTCCATTGTATGGACACAAAATCACAGAAAATATTTTTTTGTGTTACACAGATGAAAAGAAGTCATATAGGTCTAAAATTAAATGAGGGTGAGTAAACGATGTCACACAAAAATGTCCTTTTTGCATGAACTCTCCCTTTAATACTGCATGTGGGAAAACAGCACAATTTCCATTTCTATTTTCATAAATTTGATTTTTGAGAAAAGTATGTTCATACATATCATACTAAAAGATTATAAACAGCTGATTCCTGAGTATGTACCTTACAATTACAAAATGCATCCTTACAATTCTTATGGCTTTGTTCCTCCACAACCAACATCCTCTTTCTCTGTATCTGTGTATTCTCCTGCTTGTGAAGCTATTACCTAAAAAGGAAGAAAATAAGGGCTTTAACAGCATATGCTGTTTCGGTTAAACAAACATGGTTATTATATTAAAACTGTGGTAACAGACATGCAGTAGAATCCAAAAGTTTGAGACAACTAGCAAAATGCTCCAATTTTACGCTTCTAATGCTAAGTCTAATATTTACATTTACATTTAGKCATTTGGCAGACGCTTTTATCCAAAGCGACTTACATTGCATTATACTACACATTGATCACTATACATTATGTGCAATCCCTGGGATCGAACCCATGACCTTGGCGTTGTTAACACCATGCTCTAACCACTGAGCTACAGGAAAGCCTTTTCCTGTAATATTGTAATATTGTAACACTGTAATATAACACTGTTGTTTTTTGTTTCAAAACGCTTTACATTTCCAGATTAAAATGTGGTCTCACCCTTGCATGTACTGAAAGCTTGATGTGTTGAGAGTGTTATTTATTTGCAATGACATTAAAACCATATTAGCTCCCACGCCTACCCACAAATACATTATGCTAATACAGTACATAATTCTGCCATTTAGCATTTGAGAGTCGGTGTCACTGAAACATACATCAACCTTGTTTCCCGCCTTTCTCCTCAGAAAAATTCTAAAATTTCAAGGTTCTACGGTAGTTCTTTGTCTCTGAGGATCATTTACAAAATCTGATCTAAATGTCAAATTTGGAAATTGTACTATTTATCATTTATATATGACTCTCAAGTACAGTAAACCCGCATTATGTTCATGGTACAGTATGTTTCTAGTCATAAAATTAAAAGATATTCTCTAAGTGCTGTTAAATATGAGTGATGGACTTTAGTGATGTTTAACCATTGGCTTTAACAAATTCAGAACAGGGTCAGATTTGACTTCTTTCCATGCCCCTGTGCAATAGTTTACCAGCCTTTGATAACATGACCTTATCTCAGATCCTCTGAGGGTCATCAGGCAGAAAGACTGAACCCTAGAGGTAAAGGATCAATGGAAGGAGAAAGAAGGGGTCCACGGGCAGCTTGCCCCCACTCGCTCAAGCTGGATCTTAACAGTCTCCCACAGGAGAAATTAAACAGGGGTCTCTCTCACACACACGGACATGCACGCACACATACACAAACATCACGTGGCGTCAACCACATCTATCACTTGTTTGTGCATCAGTAATCAGAATTCCTTTTTGTTAAATAAATCATGGACGGGGATCTCTTCAGTGTGCATATAACACACATACTCAAACACCTCATTTGCATGACATCATATGTGCTATTAATGAGGAAAGAATTACCTTCATACTAACACATCATATTGAATTATCATACAATGTTAAGTATTTAAGCATTTTGGGCATTTTTGCGATTTACAGATATTTACTTATAACTATATTTGTAATAATGGGGCCATTTTATTGATAAAGATATGTGATTACTGTTGCAAATTTTTACTATTAAGGTGCTATCAAAGTCACTTATAGCAAGTCTTGCCAACAGTAAAACAGTAAATGTACAGTACCTAGATAAATGACAGACAGATCCATTTTTTTAATAACCCAACAGACTTCAGATGTTTAATTTGATCAAACTGGTTTTAAAATGGGTCATGTTAGTATCAACTACAGGATTAGTGCATCTTAAAACAGACTCACCGATGGAATATATATTGGGCTTCAGTTCTTAAGCTTCCAACCGTTTGTATGGCAGTGAGTCATGTTTAGAGAATACTGAAGTTATTTTAAGCAAGCGATTATCAATGGAAATCTGTCTAATTCTGTCACACAATGATCAGACTAAATGCATTGAAACTGATGTTGTATCCAGATGTCAGGCTCAATTATTAGGCTCCTCTGCAGAATTTAAAGTGTGGGGATTACAGAGAGTTTATCCTACATAGAAGAGCTATGATAACTGAATGTTTACATTATGTAATATTTTCGTTAATCATATGCAATCTTTTAAAAAGTTCTTTGTCATGCAGAAAGATCTCAAAAGCTCTATGGCCTCATGTACCCCAATACTATGCAATGAATTGGTAATTAAGACGTTCAGGATTTTTTGTGACCGGGTTAATTTCAAGATCGATCTGCAGAGCTGAGTTCAGGCACTAGTTCCGCAAAGGTCCAGAATCCAGATACTTGAGCACAGAGCAGATAAAGCTCGCACAACCAGAATCCATAAGAGGAAACATGTTTAATCACAGCTGCGCTCGTTATTTGTGTGTAACATTGTTTCGGTTTGAATGAAGCTCAGGCACAGCAGAGGGCTTGATGTTCTGTTGACTGCCTGACCTAGATACAGAAGTGTGCCAATGTGAAGACACTGAGAGAAAAGGGTGACAGTACACTGAGGGGAAGAATGACAATAACAACAAAAACATCTGTGTACAAGATACCCTGACAAGAAAGAAAGAAAGACAGAAAGAAAGAAAAAAGAAAGAAAGAAAGAAAGAAAAGAAAAGAAAAGAAAAGAAAAGAAAGAAGGAAGGAAGGAAGGAAGGAAGGAAGGAAGGAAGGAAGGAAGAAAGAAAGGAAGAAAGAAAGGAAGGAAGAAAGAAAGTCTATGTTAATATTACCTGTGAGCAAGTAAAGCAAGTCTATGTAAAGCAAGGCTAACCACAGAAAGAAAGAAGGAAAGAAAAAAGGAAAGAAAGGAAGAAAGAAAAAGGAAGAAGAAGAAAGGAAGGAAGGGAAGAAAGAAAGAAAGAGCGATAGAGGAAAAAGAAGAGTTTTTTTAAACAGTATGGGGAGCAGAACTCATGCCTACCTCTCAAAACCTAAACAAAGACAACAGACACTACTTCTTACCCTTTGCCATTTACTTCGTCCCTCTCTCTTTCCTTCTCACTGTCTGCTGTCCTACACTCTTTGAATTCATCTCCTCCTCTGCTAATGAGCCGAGGCTGAGGGCTAGCTGCCCCTTCATGTTCACTGAACTCTCAAATACGTCGCATTTCAATGCAAACCCCACTCTCCCACCCGCCCCCCTCCCTCCCACACTCCTGTTGTGTTAAAGTATTTCAGCTCAATTCCTTTCACTCACTCTCCAGTCTCTTTTCTTCTCGTGGAGGAGAGAGGCATATAATCTACCTTCAAATACTTTCAGTCATTTAACTAAAGCCTACAAAATGCAACCAGCTACTTTATGATATACTATGGACTATAACTAAGTCACCCCATGACTGTTTTATTTGTAAATTATATCCATGTCCAGAAACATGTCCATGACAAAAACAAATAATGGAGACTGATCACAGAAATTTTGGCGTTCTGGAAAACACTCACATCCACCCTTGCCTACACAGGAAAGAGGACTGAAGAATGGGTTTAAAGGCAGTTTTCTGACACATACAGCTTTAATTAAAACACTTATTGGAGACCTCAAATCTCCTCAAATCTCCTGTTTCACTCTGAATCTTTCATGAGTAACCCTGGCCAGTACAAGCTTTAAATAGCTCTCAAAGGGAGGTGTCAGCTACTCAGACTAGTGGAAACTTTTGTGTGTGTGCGTGCACACTAGCACCTGGGTTTAAACTGATCTGCTTAATAACAGGAAGAAATGTCTGTCCTCTGCTGTCGTTTGTTGCCTTCTTAGAAAGTCACTCATGTTTAGTCAGCCATATGTAAAATAATAAACCACCTTCTGCAGTGATGGTGCTGCCCAGCTGTGAGCAAAGTCACCCCGAAAATAAATGTGATGGGCTTTTGTCTTTTTACACTGCAGTGACATTTTATAAAATAAGCACAAGTTAATAGGCTAATATAGTAAGAAATGTTTTGAAATAAATAAGCTTAAAGAACTTTGAACGGCTGGAACGTAAAACTTTCTGCACAGTTCAAAAAGACAAACTCTTAAACAACATGTCCTGAAATACTGATATTAGAAACCTGAAAACACTCATACGACCACCACAAATACACATCCCCAGTTCAAATCCACATTTACACATCCACAGTTCAAATCCACATTTACACATCCACAGTTCAAATCCACATTTACACATCCACAGTTCAAATCCACCTTTACACATCCACAGTTCAAATCCACAGTTATACATCCATAATTAAAATTCACAATTTAAATCCACATTTACACATCCATAATTCAAATCCACCATTCAAATCCACCATTCAAATCCACGTTTAAACATCCACAGTAAATCCAGATTTACACATTCATGATGCATTTTCAAATGTTCAGCAGCTTGGCCTGCCACTTATGATGTGATAAAGAGCAAGTAGGACAGTTACACCATTATGATTACAAATTTATGACTGTTTCTGGCACAAAGATAACAACTAACATTATATGTCAACCCAAGGACTATGAAAATACAATGTGACCCCTTAAAGGTTATAAATACACATTGTTTTCAATAAAAACAAAACTTGTGGACCTTATTTGAACTGTCAACATAAAGGGATGTATATTTGTTAATTTTACAGTTCTTGTTACAGTGAAAATCCTACAGGAAGAGTTGAGGATTCAATGTCAAACTCAAAGACACAAATGTGGTTACAGCCTCTCTAGTCGCTGTTGCTGCTTCGTGTCTCAGCATTTCACCAGGACAGACGAGGTCAACCGTACTACAGTCAAAGCCACAAAGCCTTCTGAGGTAAAAGCAAAGATCTCTGTTTTCCCCATTTACTCCACATCATTCTTTCCTCTCAGACCCCATCACAAAATCGGGAGCGTTTCCATGAGACACAGCTTCCAAAAGACGAGAACATACAAGACGGTAGCAATAATCAGTGGTTACACTGTTCAACACACATTCCATAGACATACTGGATTTTACACTGCACAAACGGTACATAGTATATATGATCATTCTGTGTGATTTATAAGCTTGTTTCCTCTTGAGGAACTCAAAAATGTCCCCACAAGGTCAAAATGCACTGATAATACTATACATGTGGGGACATCCGGTACACACACACACACACTTTTTCTCTCCACCCATGTGGACATAGAAATAATGTACGGATATCTCATATACAATAATGTAAGTCCATCTCATACTCACCATAATTATGATTTTAGGATGTTGATAACACTAACTTCAATAATTAACATTGTTCATGAGCCACAGCTCACTCAAATGTCACACATTTACAGTCACACAACTTACTGACACAACACTATTACAAAACGTTCTTGTATTCAGTTGGTGTACGTGTACGTGTTGTTGTTTTAGTCTCTGCATTTGTGCTGTAAACAAACGATGTTTGTTTGCTTTCAGTTTACTGTGGTTCTCTTTTCTGAAAGCTCAGCAAAGGTGTTCAGTTACTTACATGTTTTGTCTGTGGTCAGTCGCTACTTGTTCGCAGTTCGTGATGTTTTGGCTTTAGTGAGCTGTGACTGTGGTCTCATGTCCACGTTGATTTGAGCCTGGTGGGCCTATCAGCATTTTTGGCATCTGTGAAAAACAGCAGACATTTTACCACAATTGTGGTTATAGCTCCTAAATATTTTGCTCTCTGACTATTCTGTGTGGTCAGATGTTTTCTCTGGTGGTTATAATATATAGATAATTGTCATTTTTCAGCACTGATACACACACGAGGAGGCACATATTTTCTCTTGTTGCTCATGAGGAACGTGACAAACCACAGACAGTCCAAGATGAACGGGCGACTACTGACACAGGAAGAAGCCTGGAGACCAAGCAGTGCTGTACTGAGGCCAGGATTTCCTCTTACCCTTGTCCCCTCTTGCTCTCTCTCTTCCATTTATTTTCTTTAACATTATAGTTATGCATTTAGCAGTCACATTCATCCAAAGTTACTAAAAGTGCATTCAAGCTATACATTTTATCAGGTCGTGTGTTTCCTGGGAATCAAACAAATGATCTTTATGTTGCTATGCTATGCTACACCAACTGAGCTACAAAAACAATATTTTGATATCATATATAATGTTAAAAACATTCTACTAACATTACTGCGAGAACATTTTTGCTAACTTAAAGAGAAGTTTTAAAGATCGTTGTTCTGAGAAGTTCCCTGTAACTGGGTTACTTCATCTGATTCCACTAGGCGTAACTAGAGGAAAAAACATGGGTGTATTAGCCTCAGTACTGATAATGAAAGGCCACAGCTGCACTGAGCTACAAATAGCTTTTATATAAGCCAACAAAGCCACAGATAGTCTTAAATGAGAACCAGCACACAGAACATCAACTTCCATGCCAGGTCTGAACACTGTCCATGTCTATCCATTCAAACTGTACTATCATACTAGCACTATATCACGATCAGTGTGACATAACACACATACACACAGCACACCAGTTTCTCACACAGACATCACAAAGACCAGCCAGGCCACGGAGGTAGTGCTGTCTCCATGACAACTGCCAAGAATGTGAAGATCAGCATCAGCATGCTCGTCCACATCCCTGCTGCTCTCTGCCTCTCTGCGCTTCCTCTTTGACCATCTCTTTCTCTCAATCTGTCAATCTCTTCATCTCTCGCCGGATGAAGATGTTAGGTCTGGATCACTGCACAGGGCAGCAGACATCAGAGAGATGTAGTGCTGGTATTAGAGGAAGAGCAGTGAAGATCTCTTCAACAGTTATACAGTTATGCGCTTCGTGTAACATTGGGGGACGGGTGTTAATGTGGAATACAATGTAAAAGAACCAACATGCTATAATAACCTACAACAGTGTTTCTTAATCGAGGGCCTCAACAAACTTCTGAGGGGACCTTAAAATGAGGCAACAAAAGCATTAAGATAAACATAAAAATAAGTTATTTCTGGGCGTTCTGATATTTTTCATAACAAACATACATCTTTCTGGTTATGCCAAGCTTTACAATATTTTATTGGAAAGAAATTGTGACAGAAATTGTGATACAGAAATCACAAAAAAAGTGCCTTTTAAAGCTGTCAAAGAGAGAAAAGTAATGAAAACATCACACCTGTGCTGTGAGACGGCTTGATTCACCAGCTGTTCACCATGACCCTGGAGAGCAAAGAAGGCGGAGTCAGGCCCTTTGGGGTGAATGGGGGCCTCAAAGTATCCATACATATACTATATAGTATGAATTTAAACCTGTAAAATATGTTAAGTGAGCTTTAAAAAAGGAAAGTATTGTAATGTAAGGAAGAAAGTAGCGTTGTTAATTATTCTTTAAATGTTAGAGTTAAAGAGAAATGAATGAATATGAATATCGCATAGCCAAAATTGGATGGAATGTAAGATGATTTTTACAGTGTTATTAAACAGATATTTTTAAATGCAGAATTTAGGTATCTGATGTTATTAAATTAGCTCAATGTGTTTTTTAATTTAGGTCTGCTAAAATACCTAAGTTACGTTTCCCAGAATTGTCCCCCAGGTTTACAGGATGGTGGTGGCAGATTTTTCAGTAGCCCCTCCCCCTTTCCCACGATCGTTTAGCAAGCCTCTGTTCTGAGGAGAGGCTTCCTTAAAGAGGCACAGCTGACCTCTAACCCTATAACCCTCTCTTTCCTGCAAGTGCTTTAGTTTACAAACACAGGGGGATGGAGTGGGTGTGGGGAGACACTTCCACAATTCAGCCATGTTTCCGTTTCTCTCTGTGTCTCTCTCTCTCTCTCTCTCTTTAACATACACAGATGTTGGTTTATGTGGTTTATGAGGATTCTTTATAGACAGAATGGTTTTTATACTGTACAAGACTATAAAGACT
>JAZGTJ010010647.1:0-17858 GCA_036877575.1 Botia almorhae
ACACACACACACTCATCTGCTACCATCACTGTGAACTGCACATTCATTATGTGGAGGGAGAGACGGAATAAAACTGAGCATAGAATCCAACATTACACTGAGAAAATTACACTGATTTATCCATTAATCCAGGCAGATCCTCAGTTAAAGGTTATATGTTTATCTGCTATTAGTTTAAAATGTATTGAAGAAATCCAATATAAATGTTTTTTGAGTGAAAAGGTTGTTTGCATTGGCTGTTAATTATGTGTCAGAAACAAATGCCATGGTCATTTAGGGTGCCAGACTGTTGGGTTTCCTAACAGGTGTGCCTGACAAGAACTCTAAGGTCTGAGTAACACAAAAGCTGTTTTCATGCTGGTTGGGCCAAAAGGACCAAAAACATTTTTCTCCACAACAAAATAAATCTAAACACATAAACCTACAACAATAAATCTGACTTTGGCTTAAATACCATTCAGAATCTACAGCAAGACCTTTTATCTTTTTGTCTTGTATAAGAACTGATAAAATTTTTATTTTAAAAGTGTTCAACAGAAAACAAAAAATCCCTCAGAAAACTGCTCAAAGAAACCTTTTTATTTCAAACCCAAACGCAGTCACACTAATTTGCCTACATATAAGTGATTGGCCTATTTTTCTTGCCTGATTTTTCTAAGGTAATATGGTGTGAACACAGTGGTCCAGTCACTCCCTCACATGTACCTACAACACCTTCATTCTTTGTGGGGCACAATGGCAGGTGTGTTCAACAGTCACAGTCAATCAGCCCTTGTGTTAGCCCTGTGTTGAAGTGCTTGGTGACTGAGAACATATACAGTTGTCTGCTATCTCTAAGAGGGGAGGTGCCCGGTAAGTTGTTTGTGACTGGGCACATGGACCATTTCTGCCAAGATCTCCCCTCTCTGGAGAGCAGACCACAGAGTGATGATAATAACTTCCTGCCTTCAGCTCGGCTCCTTACAGCCCCCCTCACTTACTGAATGAACTTTCACCCTACAAATCCAGTCAACAGGGACATCCAAAGTCCCTTTAAAAGATTTAATTCCTTTTTTACGTAACATTTTTTCCTCTTTCTTTTATTTACTGGAAACAATGATGTGACACATTTACCTTTCAAAGCCACTGTCATCTGAAAACCTTAAGCCAGAGTGTCATGGATCTTTTGACCAGAACACATTTTATCCACGATATCATAAAAGTTCATGAAATGTTTATAACAGAGTAAAAAGAAGAATAAACTATACATGAAACAAGGGGAGACTCATCAAGGATTTGACTCTTGAACTGTGTCTATTGATTCAGCTTGTGCTGGAAAACATCTGCTGTGAGTGTACAGTATAACAAGCTTCATAATCCAGTTAACATCATGCCAATCTTGGCCTGTTGCCACAACTCTAAATGTTTTCACTCTCATATTCATTGTCTCGTATAGTACACAAGACAATTAGCACAGTCAGCTGTACTAAACGTATGAATGACCTCAATGGCAGACAGTGAGGTTGTGTTCACTTCATTTACTTGCCACCTTAAGCCATAGCTAAAAAGGAGAGACAGTGCAGTCAAACCAAGAACAACCAGTTTAAATGCAGCAATCTACTAGTTAGAGCCAAGAAACAACTCTGAAGCTTTATTCAGGAGAAAGATGGTAAACAGAACCTCCATTTGCTGCTCGAGTTTTGACAACATGTCAAGACTATAGAGTAAATTTCTTCATCTGCGGGTTAAACAAAGTACAAATCACTTTCTGATGATAGCATAATTATGTACTGTACGGACTATTCACTGTGATTTCACTGTGATTTCACAGACTAACAGGGTTATCACTAAGTGGGGTTTTAAAGTCATTTAGCTTGTCATTTAGACTTCAACATTAATCAAAGTTTGAGGGTTTGTTAAGTGTGAGATATGTTGAGGGAGAGTTGACACACAGCATTAATCATCCAGAGATAATCCATAAAACAAGATGGGTGTCAAGACTGAGGGCAAACACACACTGCTGATTTTTAAGGGCTATAAGGAACTATAGACAGTATCGTTAGTGAGGACTCACTTATGTGGCTGTGGTTCAAATGCATTTCTGGGCTTTTAAAAAAAAAGTTAATTCTTTCTTTAAACATGAACAATGTGTAAAATGTTTGGTTCTTAAACTTATATTTGATTATTTACATGCTTCAATAGTTTAGTTTATTTGCGAGGTCATGTAAGCTCTTAATGCAAGTAGTAGCCAAACAGGGAAGCTGCCACATAAAATATTTTATGTTGTATCATAAAAAGGCTACAATCCCACATAAGCTCTTATTAGAGGCAGTTGTGACCTTAGTGAGTCAGGCTTGCCATTATAAGGTTGCTGGTTTGATTCCAGTGCTGGCAGGTAGCAACTGAAGTGCCCTTGAGCAAGACACATAACCCACGTTTGCTCCCCGGGTGCAGCAGTGCTGCCCACTGCTCTGTGTGTGTGTGTGTGTGTGTTCATTCCTCACCAGTAATGGGTTATAAATACATGTCACTTTCATCAATTGATGTTAAAGATTAGATAGTCTCTAGTCATCTATGTTTCCTGTAATAATTCAAGTCAAGAAAAGTCAAAACAAAGTATAACTCTGTGCACAAAAAACAGCAAATTCTGATTGATGTCTATGAAATTTACAGTGGGCCCTCAATTAGTGGCCACCCTGAATTTAGGCTCCCATGTAACACCTCTCTGGAACAGATGCTAATACATCCAAGCATGCTAGAGAGCTGAAGAAGGTCAACATGCAGCCAGAGCAGCTGTCATTACAAGCTGTAGGAAGACACCTTCTCTCCTTATAGAAGCATTTGTCCACTCAAGGAACCTGAGGGCCTAAGCGAGACTCTTAAGATGATGTTTATTATGACTCTTCTACATGTAGGAACACAAATCATAGACCTGTACTTTCAGTACATCTAGCACACATCTAACACACTGGGGATTTAAATGAGCATGGCTGGGAAACGCTCTAATCGGAAGGTTGTATGAGGGCATTAAGCAATAATCATTCGAGGCATCACACACAGATGTGCACAAGTGCCCCAGAATCAGGACTGAACACCGCATTCAGTGTGACCGGTCTCATGCTACAAGCAGCCAATCTGATGAACTGTGTCTCACCTGCACCCCTGGGCTGGACCAGCTCTTTTATGCCAGGGCTGTCATTAAAACTGAGGGGGAACCTCAATTAAATCTATTTATTCAAGGGGCCCTATCACTTCCCTTTTAGAATAAAATGAATCCTTAGAGAATGCATTAAGCTCCAATTGACAATCTTATAATGGCTATTATGTGCTTGTTTATAGTAAAGGCTTGTCACAGCTGTGGCTGCAGTTGACCTCCGCCTAAAATTAAAGGAGATGTGCGCTGATAAAATGACTCAGAGAATTGTTTTCATCTGGTTAACTACTGTTAATGTTGTTTTTAATCAGGGGACTTGATTAAATGTATTAGCATAAGTATCTTTTGTGGCCTGTTATGCAAGATCTTGCTTTATTCAAATTTTACCAACATTAGCCATGCAAATAGACCTATTATAAAATATTCTCCAAGGTTTTCATGGCTTCTTTTGGAAGAGATGCTTGTTTTAAAATTTACATTTTGACACCCTGCCAGGCACTGGCGGCTTGTATATGTTGTTGGCTGGAATTTTCCCTTCGGCCCGTCACAATGTTGCTGCTATTTCACAAAAACGCTACAAACCATATGGTGACACTGACCTAATAATATATTAAAAACAAACAAATTTGCAAAGCAGAGTTCATTAGCAATAATTGTGTTTGGTGCATTAAGTGAACACAAGACCTGGCAACCTAGAATTCTGCCAAATGACAATACACTTATGATGCCATCTGCTCGAGGACATTTGTGTGTTCAAACGCTTAGATAATTAAACAAGACCACAAGAGCAAACAGGCAGTGTTCTGTCATTATAGCTCCGGAGGTCAACTGAGTAACTAAACAGTTCCAGATGTGGATCTGCTCAGCATGAAGGACAAGAACATTTGAGATGGAAGCCTTCATTCCTCTCCTCCATACACAGTAGACCATTAACAGTCAGAAAAGGTCTCTGGGTAAAAAGTAACCAGCACGTGACGCTTCTATGTTCCTCAGGTTCCTCAGGTTTATTTCAGAGTGAGTGTTTGACTTGAGCATGTTTACCAGCTGATTGAGCACGAGCTTGTACTGTCACAGCAATCACTGCGAGTGTGTACATGTGATTCAGATTAATACACTTCTAAGCCTGTGACTACAGAACTCAGCTCCACAGACTACTGTAATCAGCTCCACTAAGTATTAACCTACTATGTATTATGTGTCTTGTGTGTCACTATAGGGTGTATAGAAGTAACTATATAGCGTAACTGTTCTGTTCCCTTATGATGTTATCCATACATTTCCAAACTTTCCTTCTTGAACAAAAGCAGAGGATGCGAAACCACATTTCTTTTGTTGTCGCAGAAACTGCAGTGCAGAGTGCCAGGCTGTCACAGATGATCAACAGGGTGATTTACAGCAGAGGTCTGGCAGTGATGGCTTTCCATTCTTCTCATCGTTGGCCTCTCTCACTTGTTTCTGAATATTTTCCTCAGCCACGCGCAGCTTGTGGAAGGCTTATAGCAGAACAATGGGCTTTTGTGCATTTTCGAAAATGTATGTTGAGGAGGTTGGAAAGCCACAGCCAAACCTTATACAAATGACCATTTCATCAGTTCTGGAGAACAAAAAACTGAAACACAGAAAGAACCTTACTTTGGTTTTATTTGGGAGTATGCAAAATGTATTGGGAGTATCACTGTACTCCTATTTGACATGATCACTATGCTCAGTTCAGACATGCAGCATGAATCTCATTATTAAATATAACAGAAATTGCCAAGCTGTCCACATCAACGTTGAAACTTGACATGTTTATGCATAATTTATAAGTTATACTAAAGGCAGCACGAGACAAGATGATGTATTCACTGGTTTAATAAACCACAGCCAGAAAGCTGACAAATATAATTTTCCTGTATTCTTCTGCCGGCTGATTGTGTAATACATCAAACGCAACGCGTGACTTGGCCCTGAGGTGTCATGCATAGTGAGCGAGCGTGTGGTGAGATTCTGACATTTCTTTACGTGTAATTAGGCTGGGCAAAAAGAAACGAGATGAAAGTACAGATGATCGTTTGTGTTTATACTAAGACTGTGATCAAGGTACCTTTCATAAACTGAAAATCTGATCGAGGAAAACATTCCACTCTGGAGATGAAAGAAACACTGGTCACACTTCGCATTAGTCTTCAGGTTACAATGAACTGTGTAAATGCGTATTCAGTTACATTATGCGTACTGACTGTGTAATGACACGATGGGTGACATTTTACAATAAGTTTCCGTTTGTTAACATTAGTTAATGCATTAGCTAACATGTGCTAACTTTATACACTTTATCTTATTACACAACATTTATTAATCTCTGTTAGTTAACACAATTGTTCATTGTTAGTGTTATTTCATTGTTTAGCTAATGTTAACAAACGGAACTTAATAATTGTTGCGCTCTTTATTTTATAGTTTTCTTACCGTTGGCGTTTTTCCCGCAGATGAGATGTTCATAGTTTTGGACGAGACCAAATATCTCGGCATCATTGTTCACGACAGCGTCCAGCGCATCAGCTCCCACTGGAGAGGTGGGGGTCCCGTTCTGCGCCGCCAGCGCACGGAGTCCGATTTCCTCCACTAGATTTTCAACGCAAGCGGTCAAACAGATCGCAGCGTACTCATGGATGCGAACTGAAATACGAGTGTCCACCATCCACCGAAAAAAGCGTCCGACGGACAGGTTGAGTCTGCAGCGAGAAGACTTGCTCTTTCGCAGGACTTCCCCAGCGCTCATGCTGTACAGCGATATGGCTTTGACGGCGGCCGATACGCAACTTTCAGCCAGCGTCCAACTCATAACCAGTCTCATGGCACTCTGTAGCTCAAAGCGTGTGCACCTGCAATGCAGGACACTCAGCCGCTGTGCCTCTCTGGAGATCCTCAACAAAGCTCTGCGCATCAGGGCAGACACTCTTCTGACACTCTCCGGACTGAAACACTGTCCCTCTCCAGAAAGTTGACGCAGGACCGCATCGATCTCCTCCACTGACCAAGGGAACTCTTCTAATTCTGGTAACCTCGGACACTTAGAGAAGACCTCCTCTGGATCTTCAGGAAGCACTGTGTTCACTGTGTCCCAGCTGTTGTTTCTGCTCTTCATAGAGCTCGTGTAGCTCCACCAGTTACCGCGCTGTGGAGAACTAATAAGCGCCTGCGAGTTGGACATGGACGAGGACAGGCTGAGAGATCTGTAGGAGTCCCCCGCTCCATATCCAGAGTCCAGGGTCAAATCTTCCAAAGTCTTCATAGTTGTGTTGCTCAGTGCTGCCATTCCTTTTGTTATTAAATACAGAAACTGTGAACTAAATCCACGTTTGTGACCTAACGTTGCGCTCTAACTCCCTCCTTACTTTCTGGTGACCTCACTTGACTCCTCACTTACTTCATCTTAAATAAACGCACGTCCATCACTAACGAAAGCTTTTAATCTGAAGTCTGTACTGACTGACAATCCGGTGCAACATGAATCTCTTGAAACTTTAAAACCGTGAAAGCTTTCCTCCAATCAGCTGACAGCTTTCTCTCAGCCAATCAGACACATGAATGGCTGAGCACATATAATGAAAGTGAGAACAGATAATGGGTATAAGTAACAATAGTAACAATAGTGTTGCTGATTAGTGGACTACTGAGGTTCAATATATAGTAGCCCATTGATCAAATTAAATTAAGTGACATGACAATGTAGTAAAGACGTTAAACATTTCTTTATCTTTTAGCGTACATATATGCCCTCATGTGGTCAATAGAAGGATTATACCGAATGATATCAGAATAAATATTCTTTCCATTTTCATTTATTCTTTAAAATAAGAAATTTTACCAAATTCCCCAAAGTCTAAATCCTGTACAAACAATTTCACAGAAATGATCCGTTTATCACGGCTTTACATTTTGGCATCCTTTATCATGAGTATTTAAAGTAAACTTCCAATATCTAAAACTACTCAGTACGTTTGAATTAACAAAAGACAAATTGCAGTACAGCAGTTATCCCCTTCTCTCCCTTTCAAATGTTTAGATTGTAAAACCAGCATCTAAAATGTCTCTTATGAGTGTCTTCAACTGCGATTTTTATTCTCCTGGTGTCCTCATGGGGTCATACTGTGCCCATCAATAAAAAGTTCACAAAGCCCTTAGAAGATCCGTGTTCATCAAACTCACATCAATCTCAGTGTGACAGGAGCGCTTGTATCCTCTTGTAAGGAGTTTCCTGAAGTGTGTGGGGCAGAAGAAGCCCCCTCACATGTGTCAGTCAGAAACAGCAGCAGGTTCTGAGCAGTGCTGTTGGGCTACCCTTGAGATGCTCTTTTAACTGGACTGTTCCACATGCCCCTCTTAGAGTGAAAATAATGGAAAAAGTTTCTCAGTCTCAGTCTTTCTACCTCCAGACCATTCTGAAGAACCCTGAGAAGCGCAGATGACACAGAGCTAAGAGGTTTTAAATACCTTTCTTAATTCTACAAGGAATTCAATATATCACACAGACGTAACTCTTATAAAACATTATTTATTGTCATTACCGGTGGAGTAAATGCAGTTACCTGTCCAGCAGCTCCCAGTCCTCTCCTCCCCAGCGCTCTTTAAACTCCTCTGTGTTCATCCCGCCAATTTGATCAAAATCAGACTTATAAATGCCAAACAAGCCGAAGCCATTGACTTCCCAATAGCCTGTGTGTGTGTGGAGATGAGGGACATCAGCTA
Source organism: Botia almorhae (assembly GCA_036877575.1). NCBI lineage: Eukaryota > Metazoa > Chordata > Actinopteri > Cypriniformes > Botiidae > Botia > Botia almorhae. The sequence continues at coordinate 7,868 of JAZGTJ010010647.1, forward strand.
TAATATGACAGTGGAGCCCATCAGAGGAGCTCCTTAAAAGCAAATGACAAATAAATGTTATACCAAAAACATTCAGGCGCATGTGATGTCACTCTAGCTGAGAGGCTAGGTAATTAAAATCATTTTATGTATGGCTTTTCTGATGTGGCTACAATCAATTTTCAAAAAAAAAAAAATTTATTTGTTTATTTATATTTATTTATATATATATATATATATATATATATATATAAGCAGAGGATATTTACACATACGTGATTAGATATTAGACCTAATGTTACTCTCCATTTATGTTTTAATGATTAATTTGAATTGTTTCATTAATCTGTGGATAGCACTTATCCTGTTCTGTTTGTGGTCATGTTACACTGTATGTAGCAGTTTGAATCAACATTCATTTTACAACAGCGTAATCTGTAATCTGATACATTAGTACATTGAGAGAGACATGGTTTTATTTTTACACATTTGTATCATTACAGCACATAACCCTGGAGCCCAGAGAAGTACTAATGGATACGTCTAAGGGCTGGCAATCTGATTCCCATTTCAATACAAACAGGAATCGCCAGAAGTAGAATCAGAGTTACATTATGCACAACTGGTGCTGGAACAAATGTGTTTTGTTGTGTCTATGTGTGTGTGTGGCTGTCTCCTAAAGTGTCTGTGTGTATGTTTTACCATCAGGCTCCAGAGGTGAACTCCCACAGTCCAGTCTCATGACAATGGGTGCAAACGCCAGTCTGCCCTCTATGCAGTGCTTTCTAATGGTCTCCAGGATGTTGTGAGGAAAATGGATGTGAAGGTCACACAGAAACACTATGCTGTGATTATCCTGAAAATGACACATTACAAGTACACAAAAACAACTCATTTAACTGTAAGTATATAGTTGCTTGCAGGGGCGCCGCTAAGGGGGGGAAAGTTAGGACAATTCTAAGGGCCCACGCCCTTTAGGGGCCCCCAGAGATCTTCTTTATTAGTAATAACACTACTGGGGGGTCCAACCTCATATTTTGTCATAGGGCCCAAAATTGCGAGCGGCGCCCCTGGTTGCTTGTTTAGGAGTAATGCAGTAATGTATTTACTGTATTACATTGGGGGCAGTTGTGGGCTAGTGGTTAGTCAATTGGACAACCAGAAGGTTGTCGGTTCAATTCCCAATGGCAACAGGTAACAACTGAGGTGCCTTTATGACTTTACACTCACTAACTCTAATTCACATTATGTAAATGTATTTCCTCACTTGTATAGTGTCTACACCCATCTGCAACCCAGAAGATCTCTCAAAGTTCCCCTCTCTTCTCAGATACTCGTACCTACACACACAGACACAAGAACAGGAAAGCAGATTTTCAATTGGCTTCTTTCTTAAGTAGTATTGGGAAGTATGTGAGCCTAACAACAAAGAATGCTAAAGTGAGCCTGCAGGTGTTCACCTGGGAACGGTGCTCTCCTTCAGTGCCTGCTCCACATCCATGTCATCGCTCTGGAAGTCCACAATGATCACGCTGAAATTCTCATCCTTGGTCTCACGGTACAGAAGCTCCATATCTGAGATGAACTGCTGCACCCATCGAGCCTGATTCTTTACTGCCACAGAGAGACAATGCAGAATAGTGACTATATGGCTGTATATTGATTTTTCTTACTATGTGGGTCTAGAAAAAGTGAAAGAAAAAACAAGAGACAGAGGCAGAAAAGTGAATTTAAATGAGATATTGTATTGATAAAACATGACTAGTATATAGTGAATCAAACTGATGTTTGTTTTATGTACCTGGCACAACAAAGTGTACCATGACATCACGCCTCCACTCTAACATGGCTGGCTGGCAGAGCAGGGGCTTGGCCCAGCTGGTGCTCCAGGGTGTGCTGTTATGAGTTTGGATACTGGAGCTGCTGGGTGGTGGGTTTTTGGACACTGCATTGTGGAATGAGGGCATGGTTCCCTCTCCGGTCTCAATTCCATCCTCATGACAACTGCGACACAACAGGAGGTAGATGTACTCAGACAGGCGCACAACCCTCTTCCCTTCCTCCATCAATAGCAGCTCCACCAAGTAACGATTGCCTCTGGCTGAATCCCTCCTCTTCTCTATATTTACAATATGGAGGAGAGTGTAGATCCTTATAGAGGGGTGACAGCAAGAGAGAGAGAGAGAGACAGAGAGAGGGAGGGAGATAGAAAGGTAAATACAGAGAATTTAAATGAGATGCTGAGGAATATGTAAAATGCTAATATTTAAAATGTTAATGTTAATATCTAATATGTAAAATGAGGATATGCAAACTCAGCAAATCCATAAACACACCCTTACACACATTTAAAGGGACAAAAATATCACATTTATTTTGTACACTAATAACCCACTTAGAGCTTTTAGCAGTTTAAGTAAAGAATTACAAGTAACTGCACAAAATACTGCTGGCCACAAAACTCTCAAACCCATACACACTCACCCTCCCCTACGCTCATTCAGCTTCTTCATGTACTGTGAGATAACATCAACAACTTCATTCTCTGCCAGCTGCAGATTTCCTGAGACGTTACACCTCAGATCATTCCAGTCTGACCTCAGCAGCTCAAAGTCCACAGGGTTCACGCTGAAGGTGCGCTGCCAGTTGATGGCCTCCTCTGTTAAGTGTGGCCTCGGTTCTGTCTCCTCGTAACTGTACTCTGATATCTCTTCTTCCTCAAGCCCCCGGCTCTGCTGAACCATGTCCGACTCCTCCAGCATCTCTGAGATCTGTGTTGCCTGCAGCTCCGGAGGCTGGCTAATCTCAGATGAGTTTAGCCCAGGGTGGTCTCTCTTTTCAGGGCTTAATGGGGGCAAGCTATCTGGATCTGATATGGACGTGGTAGGGTTGCCCCGATAATGAGGCTCAGGCTCTGTAGACAAGGAAATATGGCTGTGCTTTAATAAAGATGGTTGGGTGAAGGTATTTTGGTCCATCAGGGGGAGGAGAGAAGCAGCAGCTTGTGTTTTTAAGGACCTCCATTTAGAACGCAAGTCCACAAGCCGCTTGGTCTTTCTAGACTGATAAAGGAAGACACCAGGAAACAGCTTCACTGGAGGCTTTGGTGTCCCCTTTGCTCTGTGTCTTGGTGCGCGGTGTCTAGTAATGTATATTTTGTTAGTATTATTTCCTGTCTCCACATTGGTCCTGACAACAAGCTTGCCAGTTTTACTTAAAATCCTGTTAACCAAAACATAGAGAGGGGACTTATGGGGAAGTTTAAGAGATCTTCCCTTCACAGGCAGGCTGGCAGTTTCTGTTATTTTGCCTTTGCTTGGCAGTTCTGGGTCAGGGAGTAGCCAGGCTAACAAACGGCCTCTGTTAATATATGCCTGTGTTTGAACATCCTCATGCTCCTCACTTACTCCCTCCTGTTCGTTTAAAGCTCCACGTTGAGACTCCTGCACTCCTTCTTTTGCTTGCCCCACATATTTCCCTTCAGTTGTTTCATCATTTACTTGCGTCAGAGTGTTTTTATCAAATCCTTCCCTCTTTCTTCTACTCTCATCTTTCTCCTCAAACTGAACGTTCTGCCTCCCTTGCTGTAAAGCATGTAAACCATCAATCTTTGAATAGGTGGTGGAGGCTGTGGTCCAGGACTTTTGATTGGGCAGACTGGTATAGACTATCCTCCTGATTGGCTGGTTGCTGGAACTGATCGTCTCCCCTGGGTTGACGCCCTCTTCCTCCTCCAGAAACTCTGACAGAGGAGACAAGCCAAGTGAAACTAAAGCCCGTTAAATAATTCATGTAATCCGAATTGTTTAATGAAATGTAGTGACTATAAAGTCAACGACGCTGTTGCAGTGTTGACACAAATCTACAGCTAATCCTTCATCTTCATCATCATCTTCAGCCCTTCTAACCCCTGCTGATACACACATAACTGCTCAGGGGTGTGTCTAAAAACAGCTGCAACAATTTGTCAAACATACAGACAAGCACACACAGGGCCCATAATAAACCTTTCCCACAGCTTCCAATAGTGAGTGAACTAAGGAAATTTGCCAGCTGTTGCATGTAGTCCATAGACTAGCATTACTCTTTAAAGCTAATTCTTTCTAGCATCTGCCACTTGCTGTGTTAATTTTGATCCAATGCGAGAGGGAAAACAACTGCTGAATTCTGCTCTGTTATTAACACAGCTGAGCACAGACCATCAGGTTTGGGGAAGAAAACAGGTTGGTCACCCTCCTCCTCCTCATCCATCTTCATGTATTTATAGAAGCCAAATCTTTAAGAGAATTTAAAAGAGTAAAAGTTGTTTATAGGGCGTTTGCTTGTTAATTTTCTCATTGAATTTTCTTATTGACTTCTTTTCACAGGCACTCATAATTCTTACCTCTCTAAGTAGACAGGAGACTCTCTGTAGAAGCATTTGTTCTTTTTCTCCATATGACTAAGTCTGGTGAAGTCATTTGGATACACATAAGAAAGGTAAACCTGGTCAGACAAATACATACAATTATGAGAAAACAGCGTTTCAAATACACAGCATATAGCTATTTATTTAAAAAACAAAAGTTTATATATTAAAGATACATCTAACAGAGAGAGTGATCAGGAGATCTTGTAACTGTAATTAAATAGCATTTCCTAACACAGGCATGTAATGTTAGATAATGGCCAACAGATGGCACTGCTGGCTTTAGCCTCAGCAAGATCAATAACGTAAGCTGGTCAAGCGCCGCTACCTCTATAAATAAAGTGATTTTGCAACAACTGTCTTCTTGTGTAATTTACATCTATTAATTGACAGCAATTGTTGTTAAAACTCTTGTTAATAAAAGTTAGCATGAGCTAGTAGCATTATAAAGCATTAATTACAAGCATTTAACACTAAATAATAAAGTACGCTTTGAAGAGTTTGTGTGGTGAAACTGGATGACTTACAAACTGCAGGCCCTGATAGCGTGCAATAGGGAAATCCTTCACAATGTATGTAGGAGAGTACACACAAGATGGAAGAACGTTCTCCAGCCTGGACTGATGTATCATGGGAACTAGAACAAATACATCAACAGGACAATCACTGCTTTATAGTTCCTAAGATGATTAGCACACAGATAAATAACTGACATTATTTATTATTTATAATATATATATATATATTAGAAACTATAAATTGTAACTACTATCGCCTGGGGACATAATGTCACCCATATGCTGCCATTTGCTCTTATTATCTTGTGACTAAGTATTTAATGTACTCTTGATTATCACACAATTCGATGGTGCTGCTTCTAACAAGCTGTCATTCTATGTCCACACCACCATCTGGGTGTAGCAACACACAGATTCAGAGCACCCAGACAGATGACTATAAGCTTTTAGCACAAACCACAAACACACATACACACGATATGGCTACAACACAACAAAAGTATTTTGTATAGAAAAAACATGCTGGCATAGGAGACAAGTACATGTAAAGAGACTATTTCAGTAAGGTGCTGTAACTGCTTAAACTTTAATGGCCAAAAATAACACATAAAATTTTATTGGACAGAAAGTAAATTAAAATGTGTAATTACTTTTTTCCATCACAGTTTAAAAGCGAGACGCAACTGTATGTGAGTGATCCTTAGGCGGATATCTCCAGAAACTGTAAACAGTGTCGTGCTATCACAGTAATACTGTTTATTTGAACATCCTGACCAGTCCAACATGACAATATTGGCTTAACCAATAGTGTGAGTTTGGGGCAGGGCTATACGCTTGGCTTAACCAAGTCATCATTTTTACAATTCCATTAAACATTCCATGCAAGAGGCATTATTTACTGTCTTGTTAGGACAGGGTAAATGTTTGATTTCTAACATCATTGAGTTAGTGAATATTGTTTTATAAATGACACAGACATGCACATGCACACAGTGAGAATACACACTCTTGTAGAAGGTGTCTCGTAGGTCTGGTTTGAGCATGTCGGCAGTATGTGTTTCTGTCCTGTGGTTATCCTGCAGAGTAAGAGAGTGACTGGCCAGCGTCTGTGGGATGTGCTTTACTCTGTTCATCTTCAGACTGGATTCATCTTTCAGAGAAGCAAAATAAACAGAGAAACTCAAGTCAGTGAGCAGCACACTGGTCTGTTTAAGAGCTTGTCACCTTTACACTGGAAAACAACCATGTCCAGCACAACAAATACAGTAACAACTGATATTTTATACAAAATCCTCCATGAATTGTTGAATTTTGTTGTATTTTTATGTATTTTTGAGTATTCATTTTTATATCATATAATCAAATCCTAGAACAATCTGTTTATATCCAGTTAAATGTAGGTTCTAAAACTCGGACTGGTGTCTCATATATCAAATACTATGGATATTTGGCTCTTACTGTTATTTATATAGCGGCTCTCCAAACCCCTGATAAAACTCTAAATTCAGGCCTCATTGTGGGAAACTATGGGCTATGGTCACTGAAGCATGCAGGTGTGTGTGTGTGTGTTTTGGGGGTGATATTACGGCTTATCTCCTGACGTTATGACAGCTCACAGCTCTGCTAGTCACTGAAGAAAACACACTTTAATTAGTTCTATCAATCAAGACAAATGTGTTAGTGGGCAAGTGTAAGTTATGAAGTATCAAAGTATGGCAGCAGTGCAGCAATGTATAATTCTGCAAAAGACATAATCTATACAGTTCATATCCTCACTGATGAGATAGGAAACATTGAGATGATGACATTAACCATTCACCATATGCCTTTATTGATCATTGACCAAACAGAGATATTTGTCAGACACTGTTGCAGTAACTAAGAAAGATCACTACAGTGATTCACACTGGTAAACATGTTTATTTTAAGCTTGGGCAAGACTGAATTATGTCTTCTAAAGCATTCAAAACACACTTGTAAATGCTACAAAAATGCTGCTTTAGGTTTACAGTTCCCATGCGAGAATGAGCTTCTCGCAGGACATAATAATAATCTTCAAATGCCATGCACTACAGAGCACACTTACAAGTTACCATTAAAAGGAACATAGCATTAAAAACCAGATTTTTTGCTCTTTTTAAAATGACCATTTTTTGATGTACTGTGTTGACATACTGTAACGTTCAAGACACAAAGCTTCCTCTTTAGTCCGTGCAATCCATTTATGAAAACTAAGCAGCAAAAATCTCATTTCAATCAAAGAAAAAACATGTTTACATATCATGACTGTTTTGCTGGATTAGCAACTTGGCCCATCAGAGTGAAGAGATAAACAGACACGATTACTCCTGGACACCAAATAACATCAGTGTCTGACATTTTCAATGGTTCTTTGCAAACAAGAGCAAACAGCAAACCTGAAAGGTAGATGCTTTTGCACTTCGTTTAAGCACAGAGGTTAGCTAAACATAACAGAGGTCAAATACGTGCAGCCAAAAACCACTATTATCTGGTGCAATTGTTACAAAATATGTATATACAAACATATGAACAACATGATAAATATCAGAAATCCAGCAAAAGCCAAACCACCTAGAGTAGATCTCAGCCTGTTTCCCTTATGACGTAACAAAAGTGTGTGTGTGTGTGTGTGTGTGTGTGCGCGTGCTGTGTGGTCTCAGTGAGGGAGTGGTTTGGGTGATTAACGGTCAGGACAGTTGTCTTGAGTTTGGCTCTACGTTCCCAGTGCGGACTGCTGGATAAAGCACATCCCTCTTTCCCTCAGCTTGTTAAGAACAGTGAGGATTAAATTAAAAAATTGGTTTAGTCTCAAATAATTATGTAAACGAAGCAAAGGAGTGTCATGGGGATTCTCTTTCTCTCTCTCTCTTTGTCACTTTGTGTTGCCACTTCCTTTTAAAAGCACGTGTAAATTAAAGCCTGTTCTCTTGATGAATGGCACTAATTTGACGGAGAATGTGGGGACATGTGTAATGGTTAATAAGGCGATACGCGAAGGACGCTGACTGTCCCATCATACACAGGAGACTCAGTGTTTGCTGCTGATTATCTAGTTGCTGCTGCCTACATTCAAATGTAATATAATAACAGTGTTTTACACAAAGGTCATAAATGTTGAGGTGATTATTTGCTGCAACAGATTTTGCAAATGTTGCTCCTGAAATTTCAGTTCCAGTTTACAAAGTGTGTTCACTCTAGTTTATCGTGCAGACCTGCATCTGTTCACATTAGAGTTTGCTGTGTTGGTGTGAAAGTGGATTCTGTACTTGGAATAGCAGGTGTTTGGTCATGTGGACTCCAGTATGGTTCACGACTGGCACATTGACAATCCAGTTTAACTCATGGAAGTGAACTGCTACTGATGACTACTGTATAATATAATGTGCATGCACTCATTATATATAATATAAACAACAGCTGCTTGTTTCTGAATAAATTGCCTTTGGAGAGCAGCTTGCATTCTTTGCACCACCTGTAATATTTTTTTCTTTGCGTGCCTTTGGAAATAAATACAAATACAGAGACAAATATCCGGGTGGAATCAAACTGAGATTCTGACCAAAACATTCAAATAAACCATTAAAACAGTCTTCCCTGTAATGTATACATGCAAATAAACTCTAAAAAGAGTCAAAAAGGAAGGAGCTTTTACCTGTGTACAACGAGATATAAGCTGAGTCAATGACATCATACTTCAGCCCAGGGAGGAAAGGCTTCCACTGTAAGACAATAAAAAGATATTGAGGTGAAACAGAAAGAAAGGTCCAGTCATTTGTTTCAGTGCTCTGGGACAGCACTACATCTTAGAATAGATGATGTACAATCACAACAATTCCCCTGAAGAGGCTTTACAATTACAACATCACTCCTTCTTGGCCACGGTCACACCAGTTCATTTACCAGTTGCAGAACAAAAACTCTGCCAAGTACTCTCAAATCTTTAGACACACACACAGAGACAGGCCCAGAGACAGGTCCAAAGCCCAGAAAATGGTACGTAATAAAACAGCAGTGTGTCAAACTTACTGGCTCTGCATACTCATTAGTCACAAGCACACACACACACACACACACACTAAAGAGACGATTTGACTTAAAACAATGAATCACTGCTTTATTTGACAATAGAGAATCCTGATACAGAATGTCAGAAGTACAAAACACACAAACATCTCACACCTGAATGGGTTTAGTTTAAGTGGTCAGTATTCAGGCAGCTCTGTACAGCTTGTGTTTCTGCAGGTCAGATCTGCCTTTTAAGATTCGTGTGCCGTTACAGCCCACTGTCAGTTCTGAGGAGCACAGATGAGTGTTTGCCCCCGATGACATGCTCACATACAAATATAGGCATGAAAACAATCACACCCTGTTATGCCCTGATAGATATACACTTCAAGCAGGTGTGTAAATGGATTGAAAGACACTGAAAAACAAACACACACTAGAGCGGCAGTCAAGGCAGTACAACTCCATTGAGATCAAGACCTAGATGAAGACTTCACCCTTCACAACTCACATGGCCATAAACTGGTGACCCAGAATGCTTTTCTCGCCTGGAAAATGACCCAGAAGATTATCATTCTTTGCTCAGAAGTTTCATAGCTCAGGAGTTCTCAGTTGTGTGCTGGGGTTGTTGTAGATCCACAAAGCTTTATCATTTTCAGGGCGGTCTACCCACTGCATGTCACACTCAGCTTTGTTTCAAGGTCAAGTGGTCCAGTCACGGGTCCAGTCTCAGCAAAGAAAGACTCGATGCTGGATGAATTGCAGCAGTGACAAGACAAAATAAACTTCAGGTGTGCTGCTTCCTAGCCACCTACTCCCGGAGCTGGGCCAGCGACAGACGGGCTGGGGGACGATCATTTGAGGGGAGGCTGGCTCTGTGTCACATTTCACACAAACACCTCTAAGCTCTTACATAACTGAATAGCAAATTAACAAATACAAAAGAGATGCAAAGCCAGAAGAGTATTTTTTAGCTTTTAGCATCAACAAACAAACATTAAAAACTCAGTGAAGAACATTAAACATTAAAAACACTGAAAACAGCGAAGAATATTAAAAA
>JAZGTJ010010648.1:0-17857 GCA_036877575.1 Botia almorhae
TGCTTTGGGTAGAAGGGCTGCTGTGGAGCTCCGCCCATCTGTGGGAACATGTAGTTGGGCAGCACCAGGGCCACCATGGGTGTGACCAGAGGGGCGGAGTATGGCGTCTGAATGGGCTGCATTGGAATGCGCGGATCCTGGCTGCACTGACTTTCACCAAAGCCCGACAAAGGAGCATCCACCCGGGCTGGCATGGCACCAGCGCCCGGGTAGACCTGCAGYGGGTACGTGGGCATCACGGCTGGGTAGGCGATGGGATACGTGGATTGTGACGTGTCTGATGGAGACCAGGAGGTCTGGTTGAGGCCCTGCAGCTGAGGTCTGGCTGGTGGTCTACGTCCAGAACGAGTGCTGTCAGACGACTCGTTCGGCTTGATGCGCTTGGATTTGGTCTTTTTGTTGCGACCTCGGCGAGTTCCGCTGGTTTCTGGTGCGCCACCACCCTGCTTACATGAGCGAGCAGCGGGAACAGCTGGAGAGAGAGAGAGAGAGAGACAGAGAGAGAGACAGAGAGGAAAAAGGGAGGAAGGAAGGTAAGGAGAGAGAGAGAGAGAGAGAGAGAGAGGAAAAAGTGAGGAAGGAAGGTAAGGAGAAAGAGAGAGAGAGAGAGAGAGAGAGAGGAGTGAGAATCCAGACTGACTGATGTTTTGAACTATTTCACGAGCGAGTTTGAGGACGAGTAAACAATAGATGAAAAAAATATGGTTTCATTTTTGGATGAACAAATTCTTACAGAACAAAACCACAAACTAGATCATTAAACTCTTACTGTCGTCCCTCTGAGTTATGATGAAGTACCGATCACTGTTCTAATTGCTTTCATAAGGTCAAAAAGCTTAAAATGGCACAAATGATTTCATGAATGTATTCAAGAACTTGATTATTTCACACGTCTGTGATTAATAAGTAGCCTCCAATTAGTCGCTCCAATTACAGAAAAACAGAAGAAGTCCATCAGCCCCTGGTCACCCGTCATCTCATAACCATGTAATGAGAATTCCTGCTATAAAATGATTTTACATGTTACATGTGGATGTGAGGGTCTGTATCAAGGAACAGAATGTTCTGTTGTTTAGGCTTAATTACATTAGCAGCAAACTGACACATCATTATGTAAATGTTAAAATTCAGTTTCAGGTTCACACTGAAAACTGTCAACAAATCTTCACTCACCCTCAGACGCCACCTGTCCTTTCTGCCTCTCCAGATAGAGCGAGCAGTCCGCTTTGAACGCGTGCACGCCGCGCAGCTCTCTGAAGCGGCTGAGGAACGCCTGCTCTTCTTTCTGGGTGTGTGCGGCCAGAACCTGCTTGGTTAGGCCCAGTTTCTTGTAGGCCTCTCTCTCCTGACAGTGCGGTGAGACTGCAGCCGGGGGGACGCTGAGACCCTGAGCTTCAGTTCCTTCAGTGCTGGGGATGTCCTCAATGATCTCTGTGAAGAGCAACATGAGATGTTCAGCTTCAAACAACAGCAACCAGCACGGGCGGTCCAAGCAGCACCTGTTAACAGATGCATCAAGGCCCTCTCAAGATCTTCTCATGCATGCTGGGACGGGAACCAGAGGAAAAGTCATCCATTCCTATCAACGGCTGACTGGCACCTTTATTTTACTCTACAGTCAAATCCACTCAATCTCAGCCAACAGGGAACGTTCTCAGACAGTTGGCTAACGTTCTCTAAACGTCACGTCAGTGGCAACGTTCTTAAAAAAAAAATTTTAAATGTTGTTTTTAAATTGATGGTGGAACATTTAAAAAACATTACAGAATAAAATGTTTGAATAATGTTCTTACAACCAAGCAGTAATATCAATACAGTGACTCGAACATTTAACTCTTGCACATTTAAATGAACGTGTTTTACGTTTTTGTTGCTTAATGGAAATGTTAGGGAAACATTCTTACATCCTAAAATTGTTAACTGGGATCAATCAATCAATCAATCAATCAATCAATGGATGCAATACATTTTTTGTCCCTATCATTGTGGGAAGATTTTACTAACTTTGAAGTTTGGAAGAGAATTCTTGCTTTGGAGAGATGTGTCTTGTTGAGGATACGACTAAAACAAAAGAAGTGTTTTACCAGGGAACAGACAGAAGACAGCTCTGATACAAATCAACATATTGGCTCTGTTCTAAAAACTAGTCGGCTGTCTACACGGTCAGCATGTTAAAGCCCATTAGCTTTTGCATCAGGGGTGTTGAGCATTTAAAATGATCACTTATGAGGCTCTATTTCCTGTCTCTGTGGACAGTGATGCAGCTCATGAGGTTTTGGAACAGAGCCATTATAAGAACAGACAGTAAGGACAGACAGACAATCAGACAGACAGACAGACAGGAATACATAATTACCTTTTTTGTCTCCCACATGTACGATGGTGCTGCTGTAGCTGCACTGGCTGGTGATGGAGACCACACTCTCAGGTTTACTGGGCAGGGCAAGAGGGGCGAGAGGTGGACTCACCACACCAGAGCCTGGGGGCTTCTTAGACACATCTAATGATGAAAGAACCGGCTGGTCCTTCAGATGGCCTGATGCTAAATGCAGACAGAATTTACAGAATTATCATAACAGCGCTATGTCTAATTCTTTAGACAATTATTTTTACAGTTAGTAATGCTAATGTACGTCTTGTGCAAAAAAACCAACAACACAATTTTAACAGTTTATTCTAAAGTTTAAAATTGTGAAAAGCGCTATAGAAATGAATTTGAACTGAACTGGCAGAAGGTCAGAGGTTACTCGATGAAGTATTTTTCAGGCTTTGACAGTCGTGCAAAACTAATGCATGTACTCAAAATAATTATGTGTTAATTATTTCTCTTCACACAAGATGAATGATCATGTACTACATGGCGCGCCGAAATACTTAAATCTGGTTGGTTAGTCAGACCGATATTTCTGAACGAGCAATGCTTTTCCAATGTTACCTAAATGTTTCTATTAAAAGTAATCAATGGCTAAACAGGATTTGTTCAGTACCTTCAGACACCTGAGCGTTCTCCACAGCTCTCTGCTTGTCCTCGTCTGAGTTGGAGGACGTGGTGTTTGAGGAGGACTGGCACTTCCTCTTCACCGTAATGGGCACGTTACAGCTCTCCAAATACCTGATGGAGAGAACGCCGTCGTCAATGGAAACAAGGTTTACCAGTGACTAACTAGACTAAATTCAAAATTAAAGCACACAAGATTGCCTAATTTTGTCTTTATTACGTTGTTTTGTACCATTCAGTTCTGAAGATTTCTTGTAAACCGTGACGGAGGAAATCTTGTTACATCGACTCTAATCTCTTAGTAAACAACACAAGATAAACACAAGGAGAAACCTCATCAAATGCAAAAGCTCGTCTTATAAACACAGAAGACATGAAGCCGAAGGACACAAGATGCAAACTGCCACCGAAAATTGTAGCATTCGCAGCGCACATGATGTGAGACTCACAGATTTCTGTGTTTTGAATTAAGCTTATAGACACATACACATAAAAAAACTATGTTCAACATTATAAAACATTGTTAATGAGATTCCATGCCCTGCAAAACAATGTCCAGGCAATGTTCTCTACTGACGCATGAAAAAACTAGACGTTCTCAAGCTAGTACACAATTCAGTTGTGCATCTTCTCTCTGTGATCTCAGATGATCAATAAATCAATCCAGTTAGCAAAACCAAATGACTGAAGACAGTTTCCTCCCATGAACCTTTGAGAAACTGTCAGCAATCCGGTTCCACGGTGTCGTGTCTTGGTTTCTTTGTACCTTATTACGCTGTCCAGGCAGCTAATTTGCTGATAGGAGTAGACGGTCTGGTCTTTGAAGGCTAACTCCTCCTGCACAGCTGCCCGCTGCTCCTCAGGGGTCTCTCTCCAGTTGACAGGCATTGCAGAGTCTTTGGGTCGAACCACTGGACTTTTCTGAAGAAACTCTGCAGGGAACAAGTACAGATTTTATTCACACAGGAAAACAGACAAAGCAGACGCAGAGATAAAGGTGATATTTGTACATACTGGTAGGGCTTTTCTTTGACTGCTGCTCCTGGCTTTTCTGCATGTGAATTCCTTTGCATATCTCCTGAAAGGTCCTCTGAATGAACACACACACAAATAAATGTAACCGCGCTTAATGCACGAAACGTGAATTTCATCAGATTCTCTTAAATTCTGATAATTGAACCAAATCTTTTGATGACTCATCCCGCACTAAACATTTTTCGTCCAATCAAATGCTCTCCAGAATGAGACTGTTCGAGTACTGTAAAGGGCTTTCCAGCTAAACAAGTAACATTGAAATGTTGGTGTAACTTTTTTAAACAATTTTACATTATATATCAAAGTAGTTGGTGAACAGTTTTAAAAACATTACAGAATTTAAAATGTTTAAATGACGTTCTTATAACCAAGCAATAACGTTAATACAACTTTTAAAAAAAAACTGGAAGTTCTGAACAGTCGTAGAACTTTCAGAGATTACAGAGAAATGCCTCTGATAATGAAAAAAAATGCATCTGACTGACTAAACCTTTAGATGGTTCTAGATTATAATGGTTCTAGATTATAATGGTTATAGATTGTAATGGTGGTCTAGATAATCTTGAGACAGCAATGAGTCTCTTTCTGGGTCATGGGACTCACCGGTTTGGCCTGCCTCCCCTCCTCTTCCTCCTGTCGTTGTCGTGTTCCGTTGCCGTTACTCTCACTTGACGACGCCACGCTCAGCAGATGATCATTACTGCTCAGACTTCCATAACCGCTCGACCCGTTGTTGTGCACCGGCTACACACACACACACACACACACACACACACACACACACACACACACGCTTTCACTGCCTCTTCCTGAAGGACTGCAGAAGGTTTTGCTGGGGACACTACAGTCTACAGGCTTTCATATACAAACTACGAAGTCAGGAAGGGTCTCATTTTTTAAGCTTTGTTACGATTAAGTCAAGAAAATTCTGACATACAGCCCTTTACATGTGAATGTGTTTTGGCACCTGCAGGAGGAGTCGGTGGATTTGCTCTGTGACTTCCTGGATGTCTGAGTCCACAGATTTCCCCTCGGTCACAGACGGAGCTGCAAACACGTCTTCATTCACTGGACCCCTGATGGATGGACACAAATTTACACCAAATTTACACTGTTTTCTGAAGATAATGGAACAGCCTGTGCACAACTCACTACCACAATGCTAAGTGTGACAGGGACGAGTGTGGTAATGATATTTGCCTTCACACACACCAACAATATCGTCAGTTGCTCAAACTAATATTACAACCGTAAGTACAAACATGTGTTGCATCTCAGTTATTATGACAACACGGGCAAAACTTCTAGGATCTGTTGTTTAGCGTTACACACTCACATGCGAACTTTGTGTCTGCCGATGACAAAGGACACTTTGCGGCTCCAGGGATTGACGAAGCTGGACCAGCTGGTATCCATGGTGATGTATTCTCCATTACGAGCACAGAAGCGGATGGAGTGGTCGAACGGTTGGCCAGCGTACTGCAGAACTGATGACAGAAGAACATCTATCAGGAGACCAATAAACCTAACACAGCGTTTCTCAAACAGAAGGGCCGAGGCCCACTGGGGGCCTCACGATTACTGATAGACAGATAGATAGATAGATAGATAGATAGATAGATAGACAGATGTAAAGCAACAAGTCTGGCAATCAATCAAAGCTGTCTGTCTATCCAATCAGAAACACTCACTCTTTCTGTGGATGCCGAGCATGATTGGTCGATCACTGGGGTGCAGGTGCAGTAGAACAGGCGTGCCAATCAAATCCTGCGGTAAGTATCCTAGCAACGGAACAGCCCTAACAAACAAACATAACATTGACTAATCATGGGAAATGGTAACCAGGTGTGTGAAATTCGTCACAGTGGAGAAAAATGCGCTTATGAACAATGAAGGATTATCACTCTCACCTCTCGTCCACATCCTGAAACACACAGTCAGGAGTGTGTGTTGTGGTGAAAATCCGTTTATCTGTGGGAATTCTGGGAGCTGAGGGGGGAACATAAGGAAACGCACGTTATCGTAATCGTTTACCTTCATACTGTAATTACAATGAACGTTTGTGTGCGAGAGAATCACATGCCAGATTCTCCATGTAGGCAAGACATCCAAGCTGTCCCTGAATGACTTTATTGCTGTTTTATATACCAGTAAATCAAGACCAGTATTTTAAAAACTGAGTTTTTGTCAGGCTAATGGAAAATGTACTTAAATTAGCCTTAATACTTAGTTACACCTCAACACTTGCATGTACGAGTGCAATCTCAGCTTTATATAGACATAACCGGCACAGCTCAGCACAATATGTGACGGACTGACCCTCGTAGCCGGAGTGCACCCGCTCGGCCAGCAGGAGGCAGCAGAACTGATCTTCTGAGTGACGCGTGTCCTGCACCTTCATCAGATACGGAGTCATGCGAAAGGGAAAATACTGAAGATCTCCCTCACACTCTTTACCTCCGCTGAAGAAGAGAACCGCAGAAAGTTACACACTCTCGCACAAAAGCACATTTTCATACATACACACAATGTGACTGATGGAGGACAAGGGTAACGAGAGACATAGTTCTGGGCCCCGGAATAACGGGAGGGCAAGTTTTAAGCAATTCGTACAAAGTCTGGTAATAAAAATATGGGCTTTATTTCAAAACATAAGCAGCTGTCTATGCAGGCAGCGCTGGCATGCTCCTGACATGCAGACAGCGCAGACATGCTCCTGACATGCAGACAGCGCAGACATGCTCCTGACATGCAATCCCATAATTCACTGCAATGATATCAGGGAGAAAATGTAGACTAAGCGAGAACAACATTGATAGAAATGTCATTCAAAACTGGTTTGCGCGAGGAGTCACTTTTTGAATGCACAAACTTCCTGTTTACGGGGAAAGATTTGGATTTCTTAAGTTCAAGTGAGATCTCGAGTCAGATGACATTCCTTAAAAAAAGCAATGAAATTAAAATGGGGTATCTGGAGAAGCTGCCTATGACCACTTAAAATCCTGCCTCTATGGACGCCTCACTAGGTTTTGGAACACAGTGCCTGTTCAGAGTTGTGCTCTGCCACCTGCCGAGTGCTTGACTACACCGGGCTCTTCAGCAATTACACAGCTCCACTGCAGCTTGTTTACTGAATGAATGATTTCTATGGCCAGTACTGCCAATCAAAGCTCAATTCAAAGGGACAGAAGTTCACCACCATTTATTTCCTTGTAGTAATTCAAAAGAGGAAAAACCCATGAATATAATCATGATGAACAGATGGTGCTTAGGACCCAAGTCACCGTGTATTTACTGTCAACCCTCCAAACAAGCACACACACACACACACACACACACACAGAAAGGATGACATGTCAGGTTTTGCTCTTTTTTTGGGTATAAATTTGTGTAGACACACAAGCACACACACACACACTCACCTGATGCGACAGAAGAAGGATTTTTCCTGCATGCAGTCTGGTGGTGACGATTCTGAGAGTGGAAAACAAGAGTGTAATGACTTGAGGTTAATTCAACAGTGTGATGTCATTCAGAGGCGGACAGATCCGCTCCTAACTCAAGTTAACACTGGCTGCCATTTCTCGGTATATTTAATTAACACAGGAGTTAAGAACCACAAAGCAGCTTTACTGACATTACACGGCCCACTGACTTTGTTAATGAATACTATTTAAATGTTTTTAAATGTTTGTTACACATGTTTCCGGCTGCATGTTTTATCTACTTGTGTAAGACTAGCGATATTTATTCCGTTTAGATTTTGTATAAACTTTACTGCTTGGTTATAGGAAAGGCTATTTAAAGAATTCGATAACGTTTTCACAACATGCCACTAAATATTCAAGATTTTTTGGGGATATTTACAATATATAACTTTAGAAAAATGTTCTACTAATGCTATTGCAATAACATTTCGATAACTTTGAGAGAACCTCTACAAAAAGTCAGCCAATGTGCTGTGAACGTTCCCTGTTAGCTGGGCTCTCATTGCACTGCCAATCATGATGCAAATATATTCACAGTGTGGAGAAACGGAAAGATTAAGGCTGGAGCAGGAGGGCTTTTGACGTCAGCGTTCAGCTTGTGTGGTTGGTGTAACAGCTGTTCCAAACTCCAGGTGCGCATTAATAAACCGCACCGGATGAATGTGAAAAGGGTGTGGGCTTCATTTAAACGACTTTGTAGCACACAAAACATGCAGAAATAGTGATTTTCATTGGTTAGTGATTCTTGTCCAATTACAGCTTAGCTTTAAGTTGACTGCAAAAGTTTCCACCAATCGTGTGCGAGCGTTCCTCTTGTTTTCCTGTGTCTTACCTGCACCTGTGCACATGCTCCAGGACGGCAGTCTGTACGGTGTGGTGAAGCTGTAAAACACGCTAACGTCCTGCGGCGTCAGAAACTCCACGAATTTAGCGTTCTTGAACACGTCCCGCTTGCAGTTCAAGATGGAGGCCGCCTGGTCTGAAATGTAGACGATCTTTCCAGTGATGAGCGACACAGCCACTGCAAAGATATCCTACACAAACACACCACAACCAGAGATTACTGAACTGACATGTGCCTTCCTCTTTAAAAATACATCTTAAATACTGTTTCATAATGTATGTTTAACAATAAATGTTTTCAAAACATTTCAATAACAGCTTAAGAACAATGTTTTTGATATATAATATGTTCCCGCAGGAACATTTTGATAACTTTGAGAGAACATTTACACAATGTTCTGAGAACATTCTCTGTTAGCTGTATAAAGCGACTCACTGTGTTTTTAAGCGTGTACTCAGAGGTGATGCTGTCTATCTCCTCTATTGTATATGATGATACATCAAATCCAGACGGCTGGCTGTCATTTATCATGAGCAGCTGGTAATATTCTTCATTCGCTGGAAATGCAGAACAACCCACAATAAATCAAACACCACAAATCCAACAAGATAATTCCTGAATTATTTCCTGAAAAGTTGGGGATGAACTTAGAAACTTTTTCAGTGAGGAGAACTGCTCCCCTGCTGCCAGGCAAACGTAGCAGCGTCAGGAATGACATGCGTAACGCTACATCACGCGAGTGTGATAATGCGTGGCTCACCTTCCACCTGTCTGACGCAGCGCAGCGCATACTTCAGCGTGTTTAGTGTGCTCGACTTGCTGCCCTTGTTCCTCTTCTCTGGAGGTAAATGAAGCTTCAGTTCCTTCAGAGTTTTGATCAGCTCCTTCTGCGTCTTCGCTTTGGCGGATTCTTCACTACTGCAAGAGTCAAACACACACACACAGGAGTCAGAAACCTCCTTTAAAACCTCTATGAGCTAAATGATTTACATAAAGCTAATCTAGCAACAAACTTCAACAATTATTTAAAAACAATTAAAGTAATTTATGAAATCTTTATTTTAATACGATAATGTAAGTGTCATTGTTCAGATGTTTATGTTTTAAAATGTGCATTTCATTTATTCAGCCCAACATATTTACAGCACTGCATGGTTGAAAGTCAGCTGTCACAACTAATGAGGGTAATGTGAGTGTTTAATAAACTGTATAGAGCCAATTTATAGCTTTGAGACATTCATAATTTTGTTTTCCAAAAAAAACAGTGGCAAAGTGCACAGATTATGAAAGCGCTGCGATATATAATCACAGATTTTCCACGCTGTCTAACTTGTGGCCAAAGGTTCAAGGATCATCTGGTGTGTGCGTGTGTGTCTAACCTGCAGCCGCTGGTTGATGGGTTATCTTGCTCTGAGCTTGCACTCAGAAGACTGTAAGCGTTAGTGCTGCTGGGTGGAGACGGACTGTGAGAGTTGGAACTGTAAAAGAAAAATGAGCAAACACATAAAAATCCATCATAAAACAAACCATAAACCACCTGCAATCATGCAGACGTTATGCAGACGTTACATATTAACGAGCATGGCTGCATTGCAGCTGAACAGCTGTACCACTGTGAGGACCCAGCTAACACTTTTATGTTGTAAGAACATTTACCCAACATTTTCAATTGTAACAAAACATTAAAAATGTTATTTTAAGTTCTTGGAATGTCAAAAAGTCAATTTATTTAGATGATGTATTAACGTTATTGTTTGCTTATAAGAACATTATTCAAACATTTTTTAATTCTGTAACATTTTAAAATGATCCACTAAAAACGTAAGAACATCATTTTTTATATAATGATATATGACGTTCAAAACAGTTCTTCTAACATTACGGCAAGAACGTTTTTGATAACTTTGAGAGAACTTTAAAAAAATGATAGCCAACGTTCTGTGAACGCTCCCCGTTACCTGGGCAGTTAAACCTTAAATTTAACCGAATATTTTTGCAGTGTTTGCCATCTGTTAGACATTGAGTTTAACACTGTGGAAGCTTTCCTTGCTTTCCTTTTAAACAAACATGACCTTTTACAAGCTCTGACCTTTTACATGCGTGTGTTTGCCAGGAGCTTTTATCCAGAGTGCCAAGTCTGTGTGTTCCTGGATTGAAACCTGCAACCCTGGCGTTGTTAGCTCTACCAAGCTTCAGCGACACACAGACAAAATGATTTATTCAGTAAACCAGCTGAAACTGGTCAGGACAGCCTACTGAAAGAGAAATAAATGGCTCGAATTGAAACCTATCAGACAAGAAAGATTTCCAATTATTTCGCATAACAGCGCGGGAAATGGCTCCTTCTGCTCCGCATGGAGGTCACTCTGATGTTGCCCTCCATCTCTGTTATGTAATCTTTACCTGGCCTCACCTGTGCCTCACAAACAGCATGAGTTAAACCCGACCATGCCAAGCAGCTCTAAGAATGGCTCGCATTGCAGGCTTGTAGAACAGTAGATCACAGACACACACCAAGACGGATTAAACCTCTTAACTTAGCCTGTCGATTACTACAAAAACTCTAGTGTCCAGCTGCAGGTGACATTCTGAGTGACAAAAATACACCAGCAGTGATTATAAACAGCTCCTTACGCAGCTGAAAATAGAAAGTGACTTCACATGTAAGACTATTATCTGTAGGTGAGCTAATTATATAAAGCACATCTGTGTTGGTTTAGCAGAGCAAGCCATTTTATGAGCTCGCTAAAGTAAGTTCAATTCAGGAGGCTAACGAGATCGGAGAACTTGGAAGTGTATTTATACCCCAACACGTGGAGGGAAGCGTTGCATCACGGCAAGCTTGTTTTATAGACAGGTAGACAGACCCAAGAATTCTTTTAGGTACCTCTTAAGTTGTTCCTGGTGGAGCATTGTGTTAGCAGTGCAAAAGGTTGTGAGTTCGATACTCAAGAAACACATGTTCGTGCAGCTTGAATGCACCGCAATCACTTTGAATAAAAGTGCCTGCCAAATACGTCGATGTAAATAAATTGAAAGGTAAAGTTAGGATACAAGAAGGTCTTCCATTTTTAATGTCATGTGACACCGATTTCAGTGTGTTTGTCAATAACAGTTGATGATGTCCAGGAATCAAGATGTTAAATCAATATAGACCGAAAAAATAACCATCAGCTATCCCAAAATTCCCTCGTTAAGTTTTCTTGGTGATGAGAAGCACAGAGATGTAGGACATGATGTCTGAGGGACAGCAGGAAAGTTCTGGGCACATGTGCAACGCTGGGAGACGCTGGGAGACGCTGGGAGACAAGAGTCATAAACTGTGTGTGTGAGAGAGATGCAGCTAGCTGTCACTGTAAATGTTCATGAGTCATGGAGAAAATACTGTAAGTCTAGCCAACATATCCTCCCAGAACCTGTTTAGATCCTATTTAATCACTTCCTACAGTGTCTCCCAGCACTCAGTTCCACGTCCCTCATAACTAGTGTTCACTAAAGAGAAATTCTTTGTTCTGTGTATAATGACACTCAGCCAATCGGATTGAAGCTTGGGGTTTTCACAAGTGATTGTGGGTTTTGTGTGCAACATGCATCAGTCGGTTGGTTAAACAGACCAAGGGCAATCTCTAAAGCACCACGATTTCGACTAAGGATCTTCTTTACCATCCTACTGAAGAATTGCACATTTCAGTTTTATAGGCTTCCATTTGTACACAACCCTACTGTTCAGCAGCACCACCTGCCCCCAAACCGATGAGTGCTTTATCAGTCACAAAACTTCTGAGCTAAATAACATATATAATATCATTGAAGTCTCATGATCAGAAACGATGAAAAGAGAACAGTCTATTATGTCATATAGCATTGTGTTTTGGCCTGCTTAGCAAAGAGCTGTGTTAAACACATGCAGCTGCAAGACTGCGCACACATACTAAACGTACAGCAGCAATTACAGTATTAAGTGCCTCAGTCTTACCCAACTGACAGAATTAACAGAGAGCCAATAGACATACAGTGCATGAGAGACAGAGAAATAAAGTCCAATAAAAGACAGAGAGGCACAGGAAGATAATGAGAGAGAGTGAGAGAGAAAAATAGAAAGGCAAATCAAAGAGAATAAAATGCATGGCAATGCAAACTCCCGGCCACTGCAAACCGTCCATTTGGCCACACCCGTCCAGTCACTGTATACAAGAACAAACAGTCCGTCGCCAGTGGAAACCGTCATGGAAATACCTTCACTGACGCAGAGACACTACAGCTGCCCAGAAACTCTCAATACCTTCATTTCTTCATCAAATAGCAGTATTCCACTTTACCAGACGTCTGGAAAACCATGTTAAGAAATGGCCAAAATATGAGGGAGGAAAATGCAGAGAAAAATGTGAGATCACAACGACATTCAGTGAGGGATGATTATGAAAACCAGCTGTGAAAGTGCCAGTTATACAACAGTCTGAAAACTCTGTCTGTTCTGTCTACTGGATCCTGATAGAAACACATGCAAAGCTCAAAGGCTTCACAAATCAAAGCTGTTTACACTTTATTATTACTATTATTTTATACTTCGACTTTTGTCTCTTTGATTTGGAACTCGATGCACGTCAAGGAAAAGATAAAAAACCGAAAAATAAAAGGCAAAATATCAGTTACAAACAGTTAAACTAACATAAAACAGATTCTGTTCAGATAGCTTTATAGAAGCAGCCCATCCTTTTGTAAACAGTTCACAACAGTTAACATCTGAACTCAAACAACAAGCTAACAATGAAATCATCAAATCACTGTTGGTCGATCACTAAACTAGTGATAAATATCGGTTATGAGGTTTCGAACGGCTTCTAAAGTGATGCAATAAAGAATTCACCCAATCAAAGCCGTGACCACACAGCTGAGCTACAAGCCAAACCATGATAAATCGAAACCATTACACTCTACAAAACCCACAGTGAGGCCGAGACATAACAACCTCCTCTCAGTGTTTTAACATCACGCTTGTTATTTGCCAGTTTGCGGAATGTCTGCTATGGCAACCACATTGTGTGTCTATTTATAAGCCTCTCAAAGCCTTCCGATGAGAAGATCCCATTAATGCTGGACTGAAGATGGAAAGAAACGAAGAAACGCAGCAACTGCTGCTGACAGATTTTGAATGAGTCAGCAGTTACAATTGACTTACAACATGTGGCACAGCAGGTGCCCGAAAATCCATCAAACGCGAGACGCATCGACCTCGCCTGATTTTAGCATTAAAAACTTTACCATGGCAACACCCGCCTCTGTGGTCCACATAAATACAGTAAAGAAGCGCTAAGAAGTAAATAGCACGAAACTAGTCTCTGAAAGCGATATTTCATGCAAAAATGAACATTTGCCGTTAATTTACTCACCCCGCGCCATCCAAGATGATTTTGCCTCTACAGTAGGACAGTAAAGATGATTTTTAGTTGAAATTGTGGTGCTTGGCGATTCGTAAAATGCAAGGTTCGTAAATTAACAGCAGATTTATTGATTTTTGGGTGAACGTTGCCTTAAGGATTGCCTTCGGTCTATTTAACCAACCGACTGATGCGTATTGCACACAAAACACGAAGAGTGCAATCACTTGTGAAAACCACAAGCTTCAATCTGATTGGCTGAGTTTCATTATACACAGAACAAAGAATTTCTCTTTGGTGAACAATCTATTGAGCTATAATTGCTATACCTGTGACGGCAGTGATGAGCATGCCCCTTACTTTTGTGCCTTTATGCTTACCACAAAAACAAACTTCATGCAGCGTAAGGGAACGTACCTAGCTAACAGTTTTAGGTTCAAAGAACATTTCCCTTACGTTTCCATTCCAGTAACAAAATCGTTAAATATGTTATTTTGAAAGTTTTTGGATTATTCAAAACGTCACTTGGCATGTACTCATAAAATACACTGCGGGCACTATACGTCACTTTGGATAAAAATGTACAAATGCATGAATGTAAATATTCCATACGGTCTCCTCATTAATGAGGTCATATACGCTGCATGCACATAAATGTTTTTGATAGTATGTCACATTAAAAGATATCAAATGACCACCAGATGCTCAAATGCCCATTGAAGTTATTCATGAAATATCACACATGTACTGACAGGGTGTAAGATTCTCACCAGTGACAACTAGAGGACAAAATGTGCAGTAACTGCCCTTGACTGGACAATTATAAGCACACTAGACAGTTTGTGCAGATGAAGTTATGAGGACATTAAACTAGCAGCACAAATCTGCAACAGGTCAATAAAAACATATAACTTAATCACCTTTTATTACTGCCTGACGACTCTATCAGCGCAGAGTCTTTGCTTCGGCCATTGGAACTCCCCGTAGACTCATTGCCATGGGATTCGTTTCCGTGGGAATCGTTACCATGGGAATCGTTCCCATGGGATTCTGTTCCACTCCCACTGGAGCCGCTGCTCTTCATCTCCACGTCCTCGTGCAGGGAATGCGTCAACTTCCGGTTGCTGCGCGGTAAAGCCGGCGGGTCCTGACTGCTGTCGCTGCCCTCTGATGCCAGGCCGAGCTCTGCCCCCTCGGCAAAGCTGCCCATGCGATGCAGCGTTGCCATGGAACTGCAGCCGGCTGCCTCTTCTTGCCCACCGCTCAGAGAGGAGAACCGGTACGGTTTGGAACCCGAGTCCTCAGACATCAGATTGGGTTTGAAGAATAGAAGTCAAGACCAGAAAGATCATCCCATCTTCATAGTGCAGACGTAGAGGAAATTTAGACGAGTACTCGGTTTTCTATGGAAGAAAAACATAGAATGAGTCAACAAGACCACACTGTACTCCACACTGTACTCCACACTGTACTCCACACTGTACTCCACACTGTACTCCACACTGTACTCCACACTGTACTCCACACTGTACTCCACACTGAGTAAATATCAAAAGTAAAGTTATCCATTGGCTGGTACATTAAAGCATTTAAAAACACTTGTTTGGTCAGTCGCTGATGTGGTACAATCTATAAACAGCCTCCCCAGCTAACAATTTTAGGTTGTAACAATGTTTCCACAATGTTTCCATTAAGTGACAAAATGTTAAAAATGTTTTCAAAGTTCTAGGAACCTTCAAAAGGTAAAGTCTTTTAAACACTGCATTAACATTATTGTTGGTTATAAGAACGCTATTCAAACTTTTTAATTCTGTAACGTTTTTAAAACGTTCCACTAGCACCTTCAGAAAAACGTTTTTAATATAAATGATACATATAAGAGTAAAAAAAGCTCTGCTGACATTACTTCAAGAGAACATTAGCCGGAGAACATTCTGAGAACGTTCCCCGTAAGCACAGTGTTCAAAGGTGGGTGACTCTGGACTTTCTCTCTCTGTGTCTGTCCACACAGACCGTGGCCTTACAGCTCGCTTCAAACCGTTGTCTTAATCCTGACTTTCAGACAACTGTCTGGACCGACAACAAGCCCAGACTGGTTTACAACCCGTCATGTTCTAAAGGTCCCACAGAAAAGGGAGGGGAAAAATACTCTTATCCCTTTGCTCTGCAGATATAAAGCCTTCGACATCACAGCGAGGGTTAATCTGGGTTTCCTGGACAGATACTTTTAGTTTCTGGCTGACAACTCCTTCACCTGAAGGCCTAAAATACATCCAACTAGAGAGTAAGTTAGTTGATACCTGTGTGAACAGGAACTAGACCAGAATTAACATTTGGCTATTAGAAAAGACATCAATACAAACGCACCTGTGCACACACGGTACATATTATATACCCTAACAGTTTAACTGTACGTTCACTGTCAGAGTGCTCAGCACTGCCTAGCGTACGTCTTTCTGCAAGCTGTGCACCACCTTCTTATCTACATCTCACCTGTCTGACAAGTATGAACCGAAGCGCTTTGAGTTTATACGTCTGGCAGAGTGCCGACTGTAACCCAGTAACCGTGAGATAACACAGCTGCAGTAACTGGACCATAAATTCAAGGATTACCACACAGAACCGTATCAAAGGTCGCCATGGGCCCCGCATGTGCTTGGGTTGGTTTTGTGTGGTAATTCTTGAATTTATGGTCATTCAGTAGCATTTAAACCACTTACAATTGTGTGGTATACCACTGACAGAGTTACAAAACAAAGGAAACACAGTATAAAGTTATTATGCCATACATTTTAGGCATACACACAATACGTGAGTGAAGATGTGTGTGATTTTTATGTCATTTTTATAAAAACAACATCATGTTTTAGTATTGGCCATTGTGGTATTACTGTAAATTTTTTATTGGATAAAAACTTTTGATTTGTCTGTTTGAAACAGATTTGTCTGGCACGTTTCATTTAGGCCCGTATGCAACAACCTAGCAACACCACAGCAACCACTTAACAACGATCCAGTACTTGCAGTATATAGACAATGCATTTGTACCTATAATCTTTTAGAAGCACTTTTCCCTATTGCTTCAGGTGTAACAGATGTAACCTTTAAATGGTATATTATTATCCATTGATGAGAACTTTAAATAAACCCTGGAGGCATCTCTCTGTGATATTTGGTCCCTGGGGCCATGCAGAAGAACACAGCATTTTAACATTATTATAACTGACAGTCCAGCACTGAACCCTCTTTCTAATACAATTAAAGCACTAAAAGTGTTGAGGAGAGTACGCTGGCCATCGCCTGGTGCAAATGAAAACGAGTCACAATTTCAAACTCAATTTTAAGATCATCGAATCACTCCTGACCAGATCACGTGTTTGACTAAAATCATGTGTAGCTATTGCACCATGCAAGCCATGATAAATCAATAACGTTACGCTCTTCAATGTACAGATATCAGTAAACATAAAAAATGGCTATTTTAGCAAAAAATTGCTAGAAAATTTATTTTCTTAAGCTTGCGTTTTAAAGGTGTAAAATCTGTTTAGCATATTATGACGAAGTCTTAAGTTACTATCCAATATTCAAACTGAATTGTGATACGAGTCGTAGTTCAGGTTTACTTTTACCTCTTAAGTAAATTTAGCAGTTACTTATTTTAGCTGACTAAGAGCTGCTGATCCACATTTACTGCCAGCACTGTTTAACAAGTCCAAAGTTACAATCTCATAGCCTTTCATTCCAGGTCACTGAGCTAACGGACCGGCACCTGTTCTGTATCTTGTGCTGAATCGTGCTGAATTAAGTGAATCTGCTGCGCTCAGTTTTGTTTCAATCAATTACAACAACAATTACAATTACGACAAATGCTTTAGTTAAAATAGTTAGTTTCACTGCAAACCAAAATCAAATGGTCCTCGCATCAAAGCGCACACATTTCTGTCAATTATTACTAAACTGTACCCACCTGCCAAAACAAACACCAGGTTAACAGAAACTGAGCAAACAAATTTCGCCTTAATGGTTCAGAACATAAACTACAGAAAACAAACCCTGCAGACAGTTTTTTAACACAGAATCAGACAGAGATTTATGTAATTGAACGTGTTGCAAT
>JAZGTJ010010649.1:0-17855 GCA_036877575.1 Botia almorhae
GTTCACGGCCGTCGGATGACGTCAGGAAGCACCCGCATCCAGAAGCGCACGGACGGAAAAACGTCTTTAAAAAGACGCTTGGAAAGACGTCTTTAAAAAGACGTCTTTAAAAAGACGCTTGGAAAGACGTCTTTAAAAAGACGCTTGGAAAGACGTCTTTAAAAAGACGCTCGTCGCACGGACGGAAAGACGTCCTTAAAAAGACGCTCATCACATGGACGGAAAGACGTCTTTAAAAAGACGCTCGTCGCCCGTGGAGCTCGTTTAGAGGAAATAACTCTCTGTGAGAATGTGCTCGTCAGAGCTCCGGTCTGCCAGACACGCAGATAAGCGCTGAAACGCTGGCGAATGCTGGCGAACATCGCAAAGATGTGAGCGAGTGTAAAACACACACTCGGCTCCGAAGCAAGAAGCTGAATAAAAGCGAGTGCCGGCCTCATTGGCTCTCTCCTCTCGGGCCGATGCTCATTGGCGCGTTTTTTCTTACGCGAAGGTGATAGGGCTCTCAAGCAAGACCCCATACGTCAGTCAGTTGACGTAACGTCGAACGTGACTGACTGAAAGGGAACACTATTTACCAGCTGCCCACCGTTTGAATCATTCTTTAAAGCCATCTAAAAAAGTTGTTTATACATTCATATTTTTTCTCTAAACGCGTACAAGTTCCCGCGCTAAAAGGGAGCAGGCCTCAGGTTGGAAACCACTGCTCTAGCGAATGACTTTACACGAGGGCAGTTTTATTTTAACTACTTCACATATCCTTATACAATCACTCATTAGTGACATAATGAACGCCATTTATTACATTAATCAAACATTAAAACTAATCAAATAAGACAAAACTCGTAGCTCGTAGCGTCATTACTTTGTCATTAACCAATTATATAATTTGTGGGCGGGGCGACACGTGTAGCCCTGCCCCACATGCAGCTCCACCCCGTTCTGCAGGCTGCAGCCAGGACCTTCTCGCTGCTTCTCCTAGCATCACGGAACAAATGTCTTTTGCTGCCGGCAGAATTAACGTCTCTCCAGTGGTGTGTGCTTTGCCTGCCTTGGCAATATGCAATGCAATGCGATATGAAGCTTCAGTGGCCTTTCCATTTAATTTGACAAAATGTTCCACAATTTTTTTTTGACCTTGAAAGGTCTGAAGTTTTTCTTGAAAAATTCTGGAGGATTTCCTGCTACCTCAACATGCTTGGTTTCAAGCTGTTGCCGAAGTTTTGCGGGTCTCATGCTGTCATTAGCCAAAATATCTTGACAAACCACACATAAAGGTCGTGGTTCAACAGCTGGTCCTGTCCACTTAAATCCTAAACTCAAATACTGATCATCATATCGTCATCTTCTAACCCTAAAGTTGAAGGCTTTGAATCGGGGGTCTCAGAAACCGCGCCATTGAATTAATAGGCATATACCTGTATTGGCGAGCTTGCCAAACAAAAGTGAATTCACAGCTACAGCCTTCTGGGAGAAAAATGTTTTTCTTATTTTTGACATATTATTTTTTTAGCTTCGTTAAATTAAAAACGTTTAAATATAATAAAAATACATATAATATTCAAACTCATATATAATATTTTTTTCCCTGCGCCTCCCCTGACATGCCCACACATAAAAAAATCCCCTGCTATAAGCTATCATGGCAATTTTCCCAAAATTGCCAGTAGGGTGCTCTAAAACGCCAATTGGTATTCTATTTAGAATTTACTATATGAACATGAGGGTCACATCACCTGACAGCTGTCCTCCCAATGTAAAAGTGTATGGCGGGATGTATTTACATTTATGAATTTGACAGACGCTTTAATCAAAAGCAAAAAAATTTAATGTTAAGTTAAACACCTAATAAGTATCCATCCCTCAGAACCGAACCCACAATGCCTGCACTGCTAATGCATCACAGTAACCAACTGAACCACAGCAGCTTGATACACGCGGAGGGATGTATGTGCGCTTTTGTTGTTGACGCCAGATCCCTGATGAATATGCATAAACATGATTAGCGTAATAAATTGACGCAGAATAGAGAGCTATTTGTCACGAAAATAGAAACACAGAAGACCCAAATGCGATAAATGCCAGTGTTCTTTATTTACAGAGATGAATGCAGGTGCAGAATAGAAGAAAGACTTGAAACGCCAGAATGCAGGCAGCCACTGGTCTCAGAAACGATCTGCTGACTTGCTGGAAGAACGACCAGGGAAAACACGCCCCCTCGCGGAACTCTGGAACTCTCGCCGATGGAGACGGGCACACGCAGGTGAAGACGAGTGAGTGGGAGACTGGCGGGGAGCGGGCAGCTGGTGAGGCAGGGGTGAGGCAGCGCAGATGATCTGGCGGGCGTGACGAAAGGCGAGGACCTCGAACCGGAGGGAGAAGAGAGAGCGGGCAGGTTGAGCAGCGACGGACCCGGAACAGAGGACAACAGGCGGGGAATCAGGTGAGCTGGGGAAACACAAAGCACAAGACAACAGGCTGCTGGAGTTTTGACACAGGACAGGACAACAAAGACTAGCTAAACTGAGCACCAGCTTGTAAACGGGACTCTGGAACAGGCAGACGGATGGGCTGGTGCGGCAGAGGGTTGTGGATTAAGTGAAGACACCCGCACTGGCTTGATCCGGGAGACATGGAAAACCGGGTGGACCCGACCAAGGGAAAGGGGCAAGCCACCGGACTCAGTACCTTGGAAATCTGGTATGGCCCAATGAACCTGGGAGCCAGCTTTCGAGAAGGCACCCAGAGAGGAAGGTCCTTGGTAGAGAGCCACACCCATTGTCCACAAATGTACCGAGGTTGAGGAGTCCGATGACGGTCGGCGGTCGCCTTAGTGCATCGGGATGTCCGGGCCAAGACTGGAACGTTGGGACGTCAGACAGCGGAACGTTCTTTTGAGATCCTGGTTGGCCCGTTCACATTGCCCGTTGGTCTGGAGATGAAAACCGATGACAAACTTGATGTGGCCCTGATCTGTCGACAGAATTCCTGCCAGAAACGAGAGATGAACTGCGGTCCCCTGTCAGACACAATGTCAACCGTGCAGCCGGAAAACATGGTCGACCAATAACTGTGCAGTCTCCCGGGCAGAGGGTAATTTGGGAATAGGGATGAAATGAACCGCTTTAGAGAAGCGATCCACCACAGTCAAAATGACAGTGTTACCTGCGGACTCTGGAAGACCAGTGACAAAGTCGATGGCAGATGAGATCAGGGACGAGACCAACCGCAGGCCAACCGGCTGGGCATTGGACGTCTTATTCTGAGTGTAAACGGAACAAGCCAACACAAACTGTCTGACGTCTGGCCTCATAGAAGGCCACCAGAATCGTTGGCGGATGGCAGCCTGGATGAGTGAGCCCATTGGAGAACATCAGGGCAAAGTGCAGCCGGCACGAATAGACGACCCTCCGGACACCCTCCTGGCACTTCGACTCCCCTACCGGCCTGTCTCACTCGACGTTCGATCCCCCAGGAGAGAGCCCCTACCACAACCCCCTTGGGAAGGATTGCCTCGGCCGGAGAACTCTCCCTGGAGGACTCGAACACTCGAGAGAGAGCATCAGGCTTGACATTCTTGGAACCGGGCCGATAGGAGAGAGAAAAGTTGAACCGGCCAAAGAAGAGTGCCCATCGGGCCTGCCTCGAGCTCAACCTCTTGGCCGAACGGATATTCAAGGTTCTTATGATCCGTCCAAACCAAGAAGGGCTGCGCTGCTCCCTCCAACCAGTGACGCCACTCCTCCAATGCTACCTTGACCGCCAACAACTTCCGATTGCTGATATCGTAGTTCCGTTCAGTGGGGCTCAGCTTCTTAGACAGGAAAGCGCATGGGTGGACCTTGCCATCGGACTCCGATCTCTGAGACAGCACTGCTCCAACTCCAACTTCAAAAGCGTCCACCTCCACGATGAACTGCCGTTCCGGGTCTGGAAAACAAAGGATCGGAGCAGAGGTGAATCGGGATCTTAACTCACCAAAGGCCTCCTGAGCCCGTGAATTCCACTTAAAAGGAACTTTGGAGGAGGTAAGAGCAGTTAGCAGAGCAGCAACCGAGCCAAAGTTCCTGATGAATCGCCTATAAAAATTAGCGAACCCCAGGAATCGCTGCAACGCTTTACGGGAGTCAGGGACGGCCAATCGACCACAGCCTGTATCTTACCAGGGTCTGGACAGATACCCTGCGCCGAGACGACATAACCCAAGAACGGAACTGATTCGGCATGGAAAACGCACTTCTCCGCCTTGACATAGAGTTGGTTAGTCAGTAGACGTTGGAGGACCCTTCGTACGTGCTGGACATGGACCTGGGGAGACGGAGAAAAAATGAGTATGTCATCCAGGTAAACAAAGACAAACTTATTAATCATGTCAGCCAACACATCATTAATAAGGGCCTGGAAGACTGCTGGGGCATTCGTAAGGCCGAACGGCAAGACTCGGTATTCAAAATGACCCCGGGGATTGTTAAAAGCAGTCTTCCACTCATAACTCATAGTGAACACTCTGGCCCCCTGTAACAGTTCGAAGGCCGCCGACATCAGTGGTAGGGTATACCGGTTCTTAACAGTGATGTCATTAAGCCCTTGATAATCGATGCAGGGTCGCAACGAACCATCCTTCTTTTTGACAAAAAAAATCCTGCACCCGCTGGAGAGGAAGAGGGACGAATGAGTCCAGCCTTAAGGGATTCCGCAATGTACTTGTCCATAGCCTCTCTCTCTGGACCAGACAGGGAAAACAACCATCCCTTAGGCGGAGAAGTGCCTGGGAGGAGATCTATGGCACAATCGTAGTGACGATGAGGTGGGAGCGACGTAGCCCAGGACTTGCTAAAGACCACCCCCAAATCGTGGTATTCCGCTGGAAACCCGGAAAGATCTGCTGCCTGCACCTGGGGACGAGAAGAAACAGAGACAGAGACAGCAGGAGAGGCAGCACTGAGACAAGACATAAGACAGGACGAACTCCAACCTAAAATGGAACGTTTCGACCAGTCAATGTGAGGGTTATGCTGGGAGAGCCAATGCATTCCCAAGATAATAGAGGCTTCGAAAGAGGGTGTAATAAAAAAGGCAATCTCCTCACAATGATTGCCCAAGACGGTCAGACACAAGGACGGGGTGGTATGGATGATGGTAACCATGGGGCGATCTGCCAGGGATGTGACTGAAAGTGGCTTGGCGAGGGGAATGGATGGAATACCCAGGTTAGAGGCGAACCGGGAGTCGATGAAGTTGCCCTCCGCTCCAGAATCCACCAATGCCCTGGCACCAGCTGAAGCTCCCTGAAAGGAAACAGAACAAACAAACAAACACAAAGACAAGGACGGAGAGACCGACGCTGCTAGGCCCACCAATGCTCTCCGCATCACTGGTGGGCCCCGCCTTTTACTGGACAGTTCTTTACAAGATGGCCAGCTACTCCGCAGTAGAGGCAAAGACCGAGCTCAGCTCTCCGACGACGTTCCTTGGCTGATAGTTTCATGCGTCCAAGCTGCATGGTTTCAGAGGAATCAACGTTGCCCTCTACTGCTGGAGGGCGTGGACCAGGCGGGGCCTCCACCTCCGGACTGCCCAGGAGTCGCGCTGCACGAAGTTGGAACCTGCACTGAAGACGTGACTCCATACAGAGCGCTTGTTGTATGGCCTCCGTCAGCGACCGGGGCGGATCCTGGACAGCAATGAGGTCCTGGATGGTATCCTCCAATCCTCCAAGGAACTGGGCGCGTAGAGCCTGGTCATTCCAGCCGCCCTGCGACAGTCGAACCAATCGAGACGCTGCCTCATTTCCCCAGACCGACCGATCGAAGAGTTCGGTCATGGCACGTTGAAATTCCTCCAAGCTATCGCAACAGGACACCTCGGCCTGCCAAACCGCGGTTCCCCACTCCTTTGCCCTCCCAGTGAGGAGGGTAAGGATGTAGGCGATCTTGGTCTGATCATCAGGAAACAAACCCTCCTGGAGCTTGAACACAACTGCACACTGGGACAGGAAGTCCCGGCAGGAGTTCGGATCACCATCATAGAGCAGGGGGTTGTTGGTTCGCATATAGTTGAGGAACCCTGCCGACAGGTTAGTGAGGAATGCGACCGCTGGGTCCATGGTGGTCAGATCGTTCTGTCACGAAAATAGAAACACAGAAGACCCAAATGCGATAAATGCCAGTGTTCTTTATTTACAGAGATGAATGCAGGTGCAGAATAGAAGTAAGACTTGAAATGCCAGAACGCAGGCAGCCACTGGTCTCAGAAACGATCTGCTGACTTGCTGGAAGGACGACCAGGGAACAGCTGGAACAGCTGGAACTCTCGCCGATTTGAGACGGGCACACGCAGATGGAGACGAGTGAGTGGGAGACTGGCGGGGAGCAGGCAGCTGGTGAGGCAGGGTGAGGCAGCGCAGATGATCTGGCGGGCGTGATGAAAGGCAAGGACCTCAAACCGGAGGGAGACGGGAGAGCGGGCAGGTTGAGCAGCAACGGACCCGGAACGGAGGACAACAGGCGGGGAATCAGGTGAGCTGAGGAAACACAAAACACAAGACAACAGGCTGCTGGAGTTTTGACACGGGTCAGGACAACAAAGACTAGCTAAACTGAGCACCAGCTTGTAAACGGGACTCTGGAACAGGCAGACGGATGGGCTGGCACGGCTGACTATGACTAATTACTAAGACAGACAAGAAAACAACAAAACTAACTAAGAGCCGTTGGGCTAGGCTAAGCTAAGCTAAACTGAGCTATCAGATACATGGGTCAGGAAACGGCAAAAGGCACGACGATCTGACAAAGACAGCACACAGCGGGGAAAACTATAAAGGGAAGACAATCAATCTGAAACAGGTGAGTTTGATTTCAATGACAAGACAGCTGATTGTGATAACAAGAGGGAGGGGTGACCGGACACCGGAGTACATGGCGAGCTGTCAAAACGCAGTGTGCTCCGACAGAAAATAATACAAACCCGGTTGATCAGACCGGAGTCCTGACACTATTAACTAGAGATCTCTCTAATCATAATCTAATCTGTTACGTCCGTGCCTTATATATTTTCATTTGTTTATCTTTCTCCCCGAGTCTCTCTTGTTTTTACTTTCACTTTCATAGTTCCCTCCCATTGGTCCACGTCGCTCACCTGGTTCCCGTGACGTCACGGACCAGCTCATCTAATCGGTGTCCAGTGGTTAAAAGTGGAGTGAAGACGCCACTCGCGAGCCAGCCTTCGATTTCGTTCTGTGTGTTTTTCAGCGTGTTAGTGAATCTGTGTAGCCTGTGTTTCGAAGTATACATGTCCTATTTGTCCAATATCCCATCTCTATTCGTTTACCTCTTGTTACTTGTCTCATTCCGAGGTTGGAGAAAGGGACAGGTAAGAAAGCCGCGCAACATACGTACATTGTGCACACGCAGGTATTTCACTACTTTGTATTAGACACACTAGTTTAGGGGCGTGCTCCACCCGCTGTAATTTCTGCGATAGTTAGTGTAGGGCAGGTAGTGCGTCGCGGATGCGAAGATTCCTTTTCATCTCCGGGTTTCCTGGTAGTTAGGTAAGTGGCTGGCAATACTAGGTAGACTGGTTTTGTTTTTGGTTTATTTCTTTGCTTTGGATGCCGCCCGTGTCTCTTCTCCAATTCTCTCCCATATATCACGTCTGTCTTTCATTTTGTTAATATTCCTCACAAAATCCAGTACACAGTCACTTAAAACGGATCGTGAATGTTATTATTGCCATAAGCAGGGTCATGTCATTGCGGATTGTCTTGCTTTGAAACGAAAGCAGTTGCCCAAGAGCGTTGGTTTTGTTCAAGCCGTACACGATGATCGTGACCGTAGTTTTGTGCCTTTTCTGATGAAAGGGTTAATTTCACTAACAGGTGAGCGACAGGATCTGAAAGAGGTGCAGATCCTGCGTGACACTGGTGCTGCCCAAAGTTTTATTATTTCTGACGCGTTGCCGTTGTCAGAAAAGTCTTACTGCGGTTCCAGCGTGCTAGTGCAAGGGTTTGAGATGGGTATTGTAAGTGTGGCGCTGCATCTTATACATTTACAAAGCGATCTCGTGACATGCTTTGTTAAAGTTGGCGTTTGCTCCTCTTTACCTGTTAGGGGAGTAACTCTCATTTTAGGAAATGACTTGGCAGAAGTTATGCCCATTTTAGAAGTGCTGGACAAGCCCAATGTGTCTTCGTTGCTGGATACTTTGTCTGAATCTTTTCCCGAAGTGTTCTCTGCGTGTGCTGTCACCCGAGTGCAGTCGCGTAAAGCGGGTGATGAAACAGCCTTATCTGACTCTTTTATGGCTCTCGTATTTGCAGGCCAGATTCCCTCTTCTCCGTCTGTCTCTGCTTCACAGTCAAAAGCCCAGTTGAGTTCAGCGTCAGCGGGTATTCGGAGTACAACGTTTAGCCCAGATGATTTAACGTTTGCCGTCACTCACGAGCAAATGTGTGCTGCGCAACAGAAAGATTAGTCTCTGAGTAAATGTGAGTAAAAGCTCTGAAGTCGCAAAAGATAGAAGGGTTGCATACTTCGTCGTAGAGTGCTGTCTATCAGATAGTTATGCCTAGTATACATCGTCAGCAGGTGTTGCATCTTTCACCGTTATGTGTATTGCTACCCGTTTTCCCGAAGCTATACCACTTCGTAATATTACAGCAGCAGTGGTTACAAAGTCCCTCATAAAAAAATGTTCTACATTTGGCCTTCCTAAAATTGTTCAAACTGACCAAGGAACAAATTTCCTTTCCAAACTGTTCACTCAGGTTTTGAAAACTCTTGCCATATCCCATCGACACTCAAGTGCACATCACCCAGAGAGCCAGGGGTCGCTTGAGAGATTTCACCAGACCCTAAAGTCTATGTTGCGAAAATACGCTATGGACACAGAGAAAGATTGGGACGAGGGTGTGCCATTAGTTTTATTTGCAGTTTGTGAAACGGTACAAGAGTCTCTGGGTTTTAGCCCAGCCGAGTTGGTGTCCCTTGAAAGTTTTAAAAGAAAACATCCTGAACACCGACTCGAGTACGAAAAGTAACATACTGGACTTTGTAAGTCGATTTCGAGAGCGTTTGCATAGTGCGTGCTCTCTTGCGAGAGATTTTCTTGCTGTGACACAGAAAGGTATGAAGAGACGGTACGATGCAAACGCGCTCTCACGCAGTTTCCAACCAGGCGATGAGGTTTTGGTTCTGTTGCCTGTCCCTGGCTCCGCGCTTTCAGCTCGTTTTTCTGGACCTTATAAAGTTCTGAAAAAGATAAGTGAAACTGATTACGTCATCGGTCCTCCCGATAGAAAACGTCAGTCTCGTGTGTGCCATGTTAATATGATTAAAGCGTATCATTCTAGATCCTCACCTGTTTTATAAGCAGGTGCGATTGCAGGGCCTGCGGTCTCTTCT
Organism: Botia almorhae; assembly: GCA_036877575.1. NCBI lineage: Eukaryota > Metazoa > Chordata > Actinopteri > Cypriniformes > Botiidae > Botia > Botia almorhae. The sequence goes on from JAZGTJ010010649.1 coordinate 9,405, forward strand.
GCTGCAGTCTGTGAAGTGTTACCTCCTGTAGCTGGTAATTCCAGTGCAGATGAGGATGGAGTCGTGCTGCGAAAAGCATCAAATCAGTCGGCCAGGTTAGGTAATTCTGAAATGTTGACAACTCTATCATTACATCTTAAACATTTACCTATAGAACAACAGCAAGATGTTGAATGTCTAATCGGTGATTTTCCACAGTTATTTGGGGATATACCCACGCAGACCACGGTGTTAGAGCATGTCATCAAAATAAGCTGCCCTGTTCCTATTAAACAACACGCATATAGAGTAAATGTCACTAAAAGGACCGTGATGTGAGCTGAAGCAGAGTACTTACTCGAGAATAATCTCGCGGTGCAAAGCTGTAGTCCATGGAGCAGTCCGTGTTTATTAGTTCCCAAACCTGACGGAACCTATCATTTCTGCACTGACTACAGAAAAGTAAATGCTGTCACGATACCAGATTCCATTGCCAAGAATGGAAGATTGTATTGATTGTATTGATGTATTGATATTGGGTCAGCACAGTTTGTCAGTAAATTAGATTTACTTAAAGGTTATTGGCAAGTCCCACTCACCTCTCACTCCTCAGAAATTTCGTCGTTCGTTACCCCTGATCACTTCCTTCAGTATTCCGTTATGGCGTTCGGCATGCGGAACGCCCCCGCAACGTTCCAAAGACTCGTGAACATAGTGTTAGCCGGTGTTCCTAAGTGCAATGCGTACCTCAATGACCTTGTTGTATATTCGTCTGACTGGTCAGAACACATGGCTTTGTCAAGAACGGTATTTGAAAGACTTGCTAGGGCGTCATTGACACTTAACTTGGCCAAATGTGAATTTGGTCAAGCTACCATTACATACCTGAGAAAAGAGGTTGGTAAAGGTCAGGTCTGCCCTGTTGAAGCCAAAGTTACTGCCATTGCAGAGTTCCTCGTCCCGAAGACCCGATGTGAACTACGCAGGTTTCTCGGCATGGCAGGATATTACCGTAGCTTTTGCAGAAACTTCTCCTCTGTGGTTTACCCCCTTACTAATCTTCTTAGCCCATCCACTTCTTATGTTTGGACAGAAGAGTGCCAGCATGCGTTTGTCGCTGTTAAAGCTCTCCTATGTAGCAAGCCGGTGTTAGCTGCACCAGACTTGTCTCGAGCTTTTAAACTTGATCTCGAGCTTTTTGTCTCGAGCTTTTAAACAACAGCACTGGCATCAACTTTTAAAGTTGATGCCAGTGCTGTTGGCGCGGTGCTCCTGCAATGAATTCCGCATACACACGCTGAGTTAAGCACCGATTTACAGAGTTTCGATCCAATGGCGTTATTGTGAAATTGACAATGCAATAATTCAATGGTGTTAAGTATGGAACCTGGAAAATCACCTGTAGGGGAAAAACAATCCGCGCTATGGTTTTGCAATTCATCCCCTCAGTATAAAAAATCGTACTTACGAATTCTGGTAACAGATTGCGAAAGCGTGTGCACGGATTATAAATTTGTGGATACGATTTGTTAAAATGAGGGAACAGTTTAAGAATTCGTGAGTACGGTACAGGTACAGGTTGGATCAAGGTAAGCAAACACATTCTCCAGAGTTAGAGAAAATTACCACGTGTAATGTTCCATCACACATCAGTGCGCTAGGCACTGATTTTGTGTTTGCTTATTAACAAAAAACTGCGGGTCAGTAATGAAATTCAGAACTAATGTTTGAAAGGGTAAATTAACCATATTGTCATGTGTCATTAGTTCTTCCTGACTACTACAATACCAAATATGTTATATTTAACCACAATTACTGTCCACCATCTTGAATTAAAATGAAATCTCCACATTATGTCTGATTGACACCAAAGGTTCTGGGATTGTATCTTGGCAAAGCTTTAGTGTTTGAATAAAACTGCATGGATTATTGTCACCATTCCATAGGAAAGAGGAACCACATATGAGATATCTTTAAAATCTCAATTATGTTTTAAAAAAGCAATAAGATTACACAGAGAGAAAATGAACGCTTTAGCTTAAGTCACTTGTGTCTCATATTTTTGTCATGAGAAAGACCCTGGGATCCCACTTCTTAGAGTTTTAGAGGAGATCACAGCATTGTCACAAACTTCTGCAATTAAAGTCTGCAATTAGATGTCAGTTATGTTTATCACCATATTTACCATATTTAAATCCAGATTCAGTTGGTATACAGTCTATGTTTATTTTCCAGCTCAGTATTGTTAATGCATTTCCAATTGTCTAATTTGTTTGTATTGTTATTTCTCATAAGCAATTTTATGAGAAACATCTGAGACAAGGTTCATACATAAATGACCACAACTGAAATCTTTGGAATTTTTGGAATTGTTTTTGGAACATAAGCCCTTAATATAACTGGTGTGCAAGAAGCGTATAGAGAGAAGCACTGGGTTCTTTTGCAGAAACGTGCCATAAAGCCATAAAGCACCATTTGGTGTTTTGTTTCAGGCTTTGTTTCCTGCTTCCCCCCATAAGGCATGGATACCTTAAATTCCACATCTGGCTTCTCCCCTTCCCTCTTACTTCCCCCTGCCTCTGGGCCAGATCAATAGAGCTTACTGAACATATATATGCAACATACAGTGTGATGTCATTGAGTTGTCATGTCCATGTTTGGTATCATTTTAAAGGTTATGGTGTGATTGGTAAAAAGATCTCATTTCTATTATTGGGGGATATAGCATTTTAAGGGTTTAAGATTTAGAAAATAATCTACACTCCTGTCATGGGCGTGTCCTTTCCAGGAGACCTGGACTTTGTAGTGTGAACTGTCCCAGCTGGGTAGCCCTTAAGGTCACGAGAACATACCAGACCAAATTGGCTGTAGATTTTATGACTCTTTGTCTTATCAGTGTATATAAGGAGGCTAGGCAAAAGACTTTAGGGAAGCCTTCTGTAATCAGAACTTCCCACACCATTGCGGTGTGTCTCTATTGCGAAGGAAGCCTTCTGTATCCAGAACTTCCCGTACCATTGCGGTGCGTCTGTATTACCAAGGAAGCCTTCTGTAACCAGCACTTTCCACACAATTACAGCTGTGTGCCTCATTTGCCAAGTATGATTTTGACTTTGTACATTGTTTTTGTATTCTGTTGATCATTTACTATTATTCTTGAATTCAAATTCATGTTATGTCTTTATTATGTCAATTGATGTTTAACCTGCCTGGCAAAATAAATAGTTTTTCTTGATATATTTGAAATTCTTAAGAAATTGTTTTTACTAGTAGATTAGAAGGAGTCCAGGGTTACCGCAAAATAAAGTGTCAGGATATGATCAAACTGGAGACATGTATTTGAATGGAGCATGGAGCACATCAACCAAGATCCCCAGATTTCTGTCTATCGCCTGACTTAGCAAGTTGCATGATCGTAACTAAGATAATTATTTTTAGATCTGAGCAAGCATGGAGCGGCCAGGTTTAATGCTATTAGTTTACCCGGCAACCTCTGACTAAAGTTTAGACTGACCATTTTGTGTTCGTGAGATCCGCGTGTATCGGCCAGCACGAGACTGTGCGACTTTCGGGTCCCTAATGAAGAATAACTAAGAGTATGAGAATTTACAAATAATCAAACTTAAATTATGATCAACAGACAATTGGAAATCACTAGCCTAAATTACATATAAAATTGGAGTCAGATTAAAATAGACCACAGAGTCAATTAATCGAATTATATGAAATTCGAAAAACTTTTGCAGAAGTGTTATGGAAAGGCAGAACATGTGAGAGACCTTTACCCACGCCATTGGATTCCGTCGTTGGGCCAATGAGTGGTCTTTATACTCACTGGCTAATGAGTGTCAATAAATGTTTAAATTTAACCAGAAGGTGAAGATTAATGTTTATTAATAGACATTTAGAAGCTCAGTTGTCCATAAGGTCCAGATTGTGACAGGAGAAAGGTTCCTTCTGGTGAATGTTAGTGACATTGCAATCGTTGTCATCTTACATTTGTTTTCCATATTCGTTTTCCATTTTTCTTGCATTTTTAAATAAAATCAGCTGTGCCATAGGAACATAGAGTTAAGAAAGTCTGTGATCTGTGCCAAACTTCCATCTGCATTTAATATTTGTGAATTCAGGTATCAGGCGCATTCAATGTAATCTGTGGTCTTTCACCATGAAATGTTGAGCCACCAGTTGAGCCACCACAGTGTACAGGGAAGCACTTTTGCTTTCGTTTTATCTGATAACAACAGGACGGGTACCTTCAGCTGGTGCTATATTAAGTACATCTTGAAAATGTTGATTAATTATTTCTGAACCCAGATCAACAACCTGTAGTGATGTGTCTGACAAAAGACCACTTTGTCTTCGCTCTTTTCTGCTACATCTTGTACTTACATTTAATAATCATCACATCATTCTGGGCATCATCGGGTTCATTTAAAGTGTTGACCCACTGCACATTAAACACATCATTATACCACTTATTATGTCTCACTAAATAATTTAATGAATTTCTGACATGATCAGTGTGGATGTATTTATATTTTTAATGGCCTTTGTATGTTAATTTTCATTTAAGTTTTTTTTATATGATCATATGATCATATTTATTTCGTGGAAAAATACTGGATGTGTTTGTAGTATTATTTACTGCAACACACTACAGGGCCATGGCAGCCTTGCTGTTTTTCACAAGGCAAGGCCTATACTGACTTGTTGACGAAACTGATTAATAGTGAAATCAGTGTTTTTCTGTTTTGTAAACATTTTAGATCCTTTTCGTATTTTATTCATAGGTTTCATAATTATAGTATTGGCATGCAGTTGCTTTAAAGGTTGAGATTTTATGATACTTATTCTGAGAAAACTGCCAAACATATTCTTGAAAATAAACATTTATGGAATACTTAATCTTCTCATCTTTCATGCTTTGACTGCTGAACATTATTACTCTTATATTTTTGTTGAAGGTTTATAAATTGCTTTCTCCTTATAATCATTATCTTCACAATATTTAGAGTTGTCAGTCTTTTTCTGCACATACATTTTTACATGCTTCTGCACAAACATTTTCAACACTTGTTTAACCTCATAGTGATTGCCATAGCAGTACTTTAAATATATTGCATTATCTGTAAATAATTGATTGGTAGGGACATGTGAATTTCATCTGTCATCATTAAAGGTCAGCACATTTGTTTGCAAAAGATCTGCTGCAGCAAAAAGTCTAATTCTGTGGTCCATAATCCAAAAGAATAGATTTAGACTGTGTTAAATAATCTTTCACTGATTCTCTGTTCTCTTAAATATCTAACAAATTTAGAACTGTTAGCTTCAAGATGTTTCACAAACAGCTTGTCTAATTTTCACATGTTTCTCTTTATTGTCACATACTGGAAATACTATTGATTTATAAAAGCAATTACCAAGCTTAAACGTGCCAGAGGAGAATTGGCCCTCCCGGTTGAGTCTGGTTTCTTCACAGGTTTTTTCTCCATCTATACACCATTGGAGTTTTGGTTCCTTGCCACTGTCGCCCTGTTCGCTTGCTTACTGGGAGACTGCTGATGTCGAACTTAGTTAGGCTTTTGTAAATACTGTTACTATTACAGTCCAAAAGACTCTTCTATTATGTTATTTATGTGTCTTCAATTCTCTTTCATTGTCTTTCATTATGTAATTTTCAGGTATTTTTATTGTATATATTTTATGTTTGTATTTTACTTTTGTGTGTTATGTGTATTTCATGGTACTTTTGCAAATTCCTTATACCACTGTCTCATAAGATGTCAATAAATGCCATCTCCATGTAAACTGGAATGGCATATCTTGCTTAATGTTTTCGTAGTTTTATAGGTCTAGTCAACCCTTTCATTCATAAACCTACTATAAACCTAGTATGTCTAATTAGTCTTATTAATATGCATCTCACACATTTTATTTGCAATAATACCATGTATTCTGTGTTGAACATGTTTGACATTTGTTCTACGTTTTATTATTATCATTCTTTTTTATTATATGCAAAGCTGCTTTGAAGCAATGTAACGTTGTAAAAAAGTGCCATATAAATAAAACTGAATTGAATCTGTTTTGATGGAATTTGTTTTACATGGCAGTCCCAATGAAAACAAATTTGTGCCTTAAACACCACTACTTTCATTAGTCAGTTGTAAATTTGCACACAAAACATTCTGATCTGCAGACAAAAAAAGTTTAAAACTGAACTAATTATTTACGGTATCTTCAATAATTATATTATCCATTAGTACATTCTTTCGTTTTTTAAGACGCATGTTTATAGAAGAACTGTTAGCTTCAAGTCAATGCTTTATCATAAATATCAATACTAATACATCCAGAGTCACCATAGTTTAAAGAAAACTTTGCATTATACAGTGTATGCGTCTTTGGCAATTCAACAAAAGCTACATTGTGTTGGATGAACAATCTTTCCCTGTAATTGCGTTGATGTGTACAGCTAATCTCAATGCAACATTCTTCAGTTCACTCATCAAGGATGAAGGAAACCTTGAATGACTTACAATGAGAAAGATCAGAGTTATTGACATGCAAAGTTCTAGTAATATCACTACAGCTTTTCTCAGACTTTGGGACATTGTGGCAGAATTTGGAACAGAGTTTTGGACAGTTGCACAGTTCTCATCCTTTTTTGTAAGAGGAGGCATAACCTCAGCCAAGTCCATGAAGGAACTCAAGCACATAGCGCCCAGCATTCCTTCTCTTGGCAGCCTGGGACCAACGGAAAACCTTTTCACGTGGCATCTGCATCTACATAAACACACAGAGGGTAACCAATTTAGTATAGTGCTTACAACATTCAGTTTTTTTACTTACTAGCCTGTCACACTCGCCGTAATGTTATCAAAAACATTTCAAATAAATCTTAACAGTTTGTGCTTTGCTTTATAATTACATTTTTTTCATGAACTTTCTACAAATGTTTCTATTGTAATATACACTAGATCGTTTATATCATTATATGCATTTTGAGGAAATTACTTGGAATTCATATATCAAATAATACGAAAACACAAAACAAACAAAATAAAATGTGTGAATTGTGAATATTTTTGGCCGTGATAATCTTGTTTAGAAATATGACATTTGTGACAGCCCTAATGTCAATTATGGAAGTTCACTTACCCCAGCAATGTTTCATTGTTCCCCATTTCACATAAAAAGGAAACCAAAAATTGCTACATTCCACTATCCGTCACCATCTGAATGAAAAGGGACACTATGGTAGACGACCCAGGAGGACACCACTGCTGACACAAAGGCTTTAAAAAGCAAGACTGGAGTTTGCCAAAATTTATGTGAGAAAACTACAATCCTTCTGGGAGAATGTACTGTGGACAGATAAGACAAAAGTAGAGCTTTTTGGTAAAGGACACTGTTTACAGAAAAATAAATGAGGCCTTTAAAGAAAAGAACACAGTCCCTACAGTCAAATATGGTGGAGGTTTAAAGATGTTTTGGGGTTACTTTGCTGCTTCTGGCACTGGATGCCTTGACTGTGTGAACAGTATCATAAAATTTGATGATTACCAAAACATTTTGAGGCGCAATATAGTGGCCAGTGTTAGAAAGCTGCGTCTCCACCAGAGGTCATGGGTCTTCCAGCAGGACAATGACCCAAAACACACTTCAAAAAGCACTCCGAAATGGTTACAAACAAAGTGCAGATCTGAATCCCATAGAACACGTGTGGAGAGACCTCAAAACAGCAGTTGGGAGAAGGCATCCTTTAAATCTGAATGACCTGGAGCAGTATACAAAAGAAGAGCGCTTCAAAATTCCAGTAGAGAGGTATAAGAAACTTGTTCATGGTTACAGGAAGCGATTGATTTCAGTTATTCTTTCCAAAGGGGGTGCTACCAAATATTAAGTTATGGATGCCAATAATTTTGTCCAGTGCATTTTTTGGGTTCTGTGTGAAATTGTATCAGATTTGACTTTTCTTTGTTTTATTGTGTTGTTCCAATGCAAACAAAAAATAATAAACATATGAGTACCAAAACAATTTTCTGAAAGAAGGGTGCCGATATTTTTGGCCATGACTGTACACTCAAAAAAATAGCACTTTGGTTGAACATGATTTAATCGTGGACAGTGGTTCCACGTAATTACACCACATTATCTTAACAACAATGGATGATGTTAAACCAGCTTAAAATATTTGTGTTCATTTAACATGAACAGATGACATTCACTAAATATGATTTAAATACTTATTTTTAACTTTAATTGAAGTTCAATAAAAACCATTAATTCATCATGCTATCTTAAATTTAATCCTTGATGTTAAGCCGATATGTTTACATCACTTCTAATGAATCCCATTTAGCCAAGTTACTACTATATGTTATAAAATAATGAATATCACCCATTTTTTCCCCATAATTCAATGATGACCACGGAGGCAGCAAATATGTAATAAATTCTTTTTAC
>JAZGTJ010010650.1:0-17854 GCA_036877575.1 Botia almorhae
ATAATATAAAACTCACACACATATAGGGGTAAATATAAAAACATTTTGCATCACATTTTACCTCAAAATCAGAATAAAATGAATTCTAAAAACAGAATGATAATCAGAATAAATATAAACATTTTTATTGCTTATGACACATTTTATCATTCCCAGATTCTCATTGCTGTAATTACAGATTTGTTTTTGTTTAAATCAGTGTAATGTAACAACTGTTACAACGGTGTATGAATATTTACAATGTAAATACTTTAAATTCTTTTTCACATTGTAAGAAAGATTTTTTTTTTTTGCATTGCGGCAATGAGAACGGGACGCTTAACTGTCCCTAAATTTAAAATAGGCCTAATTCTTATTTCTTATTAATCCAATATAACCCATTTCTTCGTTTGATTTTGGGGTAAAATATGAGTTTCACTAAAACATATCTGTCTCTTTATTTTAAATGTGTGGCTTTAAAAAGCCAAGCACCGTTAACGAATCTCCAAAATTTAGAAATGAGTCTTTGCGTTGCGCGCCTCTTCGCAGGGGAACCGTGCTCTCCCTGTCCTGTTTCTAAACTCTGTTCTCATTTCCAGGCTCATCACCCACATATTCTGAATCACTCCTGGAAAAGCCCTTCATGCAGAAACATGAGGCCGCGCAACAGCGGCTGTTATTTCATCAACACAGAACTCCCGCGAGGCAGCCCGTCGCATCTAAACCACAACTGCCTGCGTAACGTAATCAAATGATGAATCTGTTTAATAAAGTAGCGAGCAGCGCCGAAGATACAACCCAAACGACTCGCGGTGTAATTATCCCCTTTCACGCCGAGGTCTCGGTTCTCCTCGGGGGTCGCCTGTGGCGCGCTGATGTGAAGTTTATTGCCGTTGCGTTTGCGGTTCCACCAAAAGCGGCGAGGAGTTGATATTTGTCACCTAACATCTTCCTCGTGCTGCTAAGCTTTGTGCAGCGTGTTTTGGCTCCCTGCCCGTGCGGGAGAGATACGTGACCTATCCTTGCCCTAGTCGGAGGGGGATAGAGGCATGATGGGATTCTGACCCAAATGAGGTCCTGTGGATGTTTGTTGTCATGGAGGTTTTGGCTTCTGTGTTAGACAGATTGAGCTGAACACATGTGGGGCAACTCGGGTTGCATTTTACGTGCTGCATGTGCCCACGGCTGGCAGAGAAACACGCATGTGCACATGAGCATATAGGCACGTGTCTGTTTGAGAGAGGATTGCTCTTTTAGCCCATATTTGAGGAGAATGTGGTTCTTCTGAAACTGCAGATCGTTGGCAAATCTGTGATTTGTGTTTGTGTTTATATTTCACTGTAGACTTTAGAACTCGCCGACTAGGCAGAGAATAATGGTTAAGAATAATGTTATTATTAAGCCGTGTGTGTGTTATGAATTACATGAGGGTAAATAAATGATTCATTTTTATTTATGCATGTACCGTCCCTTTAAAATTCATACTGCACGCCTCTCTCATGTATCTGTAGTCTCCCTCTGTTTTCTCAGTCTTTCATTCCTGCTTCCTGACCTCCTTCCAGGCTGTGTTTTAATGTGTTTGACCTACATATCGTGTGCAGTGGCAGCCCTGTAGGGCTGATGACATAAAGATCATCCACAGCACTCACCAGCCCTCCATTCTACCTTAAGTTATCATTCCAGAATCTGATGTTTTTCTGCCGGTTAACTTTCCTTTTGTCTTGTTACGGTGACAAGCAGCTTCAAAGATAAGCATTCACACCTCAGTGCTGGACCTAATCCAATCAGATACGCGGTTCTGTGAACTCTACCTCAACAACAGAGGTACGATGGGGGACTCCTGGTACAGAACAGTAGTTTGCTGTAAACAACCGCAGGCTGTTATTGTTTTTCAAGGTTTTGTTTGATTAGCGTAGTCCAGGTCAAATCTGTGATGGTATGGGATGTATATACCAATAGTATTTAAATAATACTGTAAATGACATCAAAAGAATTACAGATATTTATAAAGGATTATAGATAAAGGATTATAGATATTTTACAGATATATAAGTTCCAGCCCTATTATTGTAGAGCAAAGAATGTATTTATACATTATGGTAATGTTTGTTGGACTTTTTCATTTATGCTGAGTATTTTTTTAATTACTGTACTACGGTAATGAGAATCTAATTAGATCACTCTTTAGAATAATGAAAATTACATGCTTAATTGTCATGAAAATAATTTCCCGGAAAAATCTTAATGATTCTAAGAATAAAGCTGTTGAAAATGTGATTTTTGCAGTCAATGAAATTTAAGGGTGCTTTCACGATTCACATTATAGTACAGTCCAAAAATCATTACCATGTGTTACCATGGTTTTTAATGTTATGTTATGGTAATACCATGATTCTTTTTATAAGGCATGGAAATGCATTTGACAGAAACATTGATAGACATTCATGCTAAAACCATAACATTTTTTAACGTTGCGGTTTTAATGCACAATTTTATAAACCCAAAGCATAAAATCTCTGTCTCCTTTAAAAATGTCTTTTCCCTCCATAAACTTTGATTATCCTAAACATCGCATTTCTTGTTTGCCTGTAGCCCTGGCAGAAACTAACTAAATGTGGCAGCACATAAATTCCCAGAGCGCTGAGGCATTAAAAGGGCTGAGCAGACGGTCGGCATCAATCGGCTGTGTGGAAGTATAAGCTTCCACCAGCTATGAGCCGTTGGGGTGCACCCTTTCTGAGGCAATACATCTGAATGCCATTTTGTAGCAGCTTTGCCATAACTCTCTTGGCTGGGAGCCCACTGTGCTACTGTTACATAATCCATCACTACTTGGTAGACACCCCTCTCCAATAATTCAGCCGTCAGAGCCTTGTACAGGCAGAAAGGGAAGGAGGTACAGACATTAGACTGCTGCTAACGTACACGTACAAGTAGCGAACGTGTTTGCTAGCGTAGCGTTAGCAGTGAACGGAAAAGCGCTTTGAAGGGACTTCCACAGATACGAGGACGAGCGCTCCTCATCAACCATTTAGGAGGGCCACACTTATCATGTGGCATTATCATCATTATAGTTATTGCTATCATTACTCTTGCCCTGCCACAGGCTCTTATCAAAGGGTTCTCTTTCATCAGCTGCGAATATAACGGTTCTGCGACGTGTTGCCGGTTCTAAAAAAGGGAAAGGGGTATGTTATACGATCGGATTCAAATTGCCAGATTTGCTGCCCTCTTTTTTTGTGCATAATTAGAAAATTCTTTTATCAAAATGACTGCGATGATAGAGCTATTACCATTTGAAAGCACCCAAGATGAGGCCTAATTGAAAGGTATTCTTGGAGCTCCACGAACAAGCACCCTGACAATCTGACATGTTACTTTAACCTAGTTGAACTTTAATTATAAACTTTTGATTTTCTGTGTCATCTGGATAAATTCTACAAGTCTTTACTCTTGTATCCTGAATAGATTAACTTGTGTGGGTTTCACACATATTTGTTAATGTTAATGCCTTGCTATCATTTGTGTGTGTTCTGTGTACGATGTGTTCGTGTGTATTACTTTTCTGTGTCATAGCGGTTTTTACTTCATATCCTCAGGTATATTCTAATTGAAACATAAACTACAGCCCAGACGCTTGGATTCAATGTGTCTTAACGTTCTTAGTCATAAGCAGATATATTAAAACAAGACCCTGCATAGAACAAGCATCATTAGGGAAATTTCCTTCCGCGACGTACGGTCTGAGAGCATGCGTCATCACTCATGCATGAATCTGCTAATCAGTTCAATAGGTGTGTAGAGAATTGTCACGCAGGAAAAGCAGCACGCTGTGTATAGTGTCCGATTAAGGACTCTTCTTGCGTGGTTCAGAAACGGTTCTTCTCATTTACCTTTCAAATTTTAAGGTTCTGAGTGTGTCATGTTCATAATCGACAAACAATCATCGCAAAGCAATAGCTGACACAAAAATGTCAATTGCCACCTTTTACCCATATTTAAAGTCCAAAACTGTGTGACTATTTTTTACACAGCATTAAACATACTGTGTGTTTTGCCGGTACTGCAAATGTGACAGTAAAGTTCTGTAGAACAAAACCGAACATAAAAATACAACATTCGTTGTACTAAATTATCTGTCCACTTTCACATTTTACCGTGGCACCCCTACCGGTATTGAAATGGGATTAGCCAATTGGAAAGCTGCTCTGTGCCGCCTGTCTAAAGCTGCCGGGATGGATCTTGAACCGAAACTTCTCTGTTTAGGGGAGATGCGTCAAACTGCATCGTGACTTACCAAAAAAAAGGCTCAGGGACATGATTTCATACAGAGCCCGTGTCAGAGTGTCAGTATAGGACTATTTTAATGCAAATAGGCCTTCGAACCTGCCATGTTGTCAGGGCTCGGTAGAGACTCACACAGAAATCGGCTGAAGAGGGTTTCGACAGAGATATTTCGAGAGTCACGCCGGCAGAGAAAAGCCGCCAGGTCTCCGTAAACATGCGGATTTGCAGTGACAGGTTTTTGAATGGATTTTACCCATAATTCAGTGTCTGCAGGGAGAGGACGAGCTTGAAGTATGAGCTAAACCAGAGCACATAAATCTCAGGTTTGCTTAGTCAACCAGTTGAACAGCACAGAAAGCTCTATGCAGCTACTGTTTAGCAGAGAAAACGTGTGTTTGGCAGTAATAAAGAGACGAGATCTGTAATGTACGAACGTGGCATATGTCTGGCAACTTCCTTTGTTTGTTTTGTGTGTGTGTGTGTGTGTGTGTGTTGTTTTTCTATTGTAGCCTCTCACTGATCTTGTTTTTGCATTTAATAGGTCATGAAAGCTCTTGGTGAAAACATGTCAATATCCCAAAGGGAAGCGTAGATGTATGAGGCAATTAGAGCCCGCAGATCTCTCATTAAGAAGGCCATTCAGCTCCTGCATGGATTTTGGAGCACTCCTTAATTTAATCATTTAATGCATTGGTCTCCTTTGTCAACTGACCCTACATTTGACCCTGGCAAACACTTATTAAATTTCATAAATTCAATACACTAATAATATAAGGTGCACCTGAATGTGTGACATGTTTTTTTTTAAAGAAATACTAAATACCACACTGAAAATATTCAACAAATGTCCAATGAGAGATAACCAGATGTTATTTAATCAGAATTTAATCATAAATGGAGTCAATGGTGAAACGATGTTTTTGTTTGCGTAATCATGTTTTTACACCATCTACCAGCAGGGGTCGCCAAAACTGACTATTGTTGATAACACAGACAGAAACCTTGAACCCCTGCGTGATCCCATTGTGTTTTTATACAGCCTATGGTAGCAATCATAGGATGTAAACATTGTTATCACTAGTGCCATTGTATATCTCCAGTTACCATCTGTGCCATGACACATGGTTCTTTATAAAGTAATCTGATTATAAAGTCATCTCCAGTGGTTCCCGCACATTGAATGTTAACCAATGACAGTCAACCATATATTCATCATAGTTAAACGGCATGGCATCTCTAGTCTAAACTTGACCCGCCAGACTGGCTCTGATATTTTGCCTCGCATATGGGCAACCAATTTTGCACTGCGGTCTGTTATCCCTTCCTATCCCCTCCACCCCCTCCAACAGCTCACAGCGCCCCTCCTCACAACACTGACACAGCGAGTGTGTCTTTGAAAAGGGCTGATCTGTGCGGTTTGTGTGGCTGGACCTCTGCTCCCACGCCGAAATATGAGTGCAGAGTGCCAGTCGGCGCCTGCAGGAAAGCCCTTAATCCAATCAGACCGGCCCAAACTCAGAACAATAGAGCACATGGCGGAGGAAGACCGAATCCTGCAGTCGCAGCACAAGCCCCTCTAAATGTAATGCTATCATGCCAGGCAGAGGAGAAGCAGATGGACTTTCCTGCTTCAGAGGGGCGGGTGCTCCAAGGTGACTGAGAGAAGGGACCGCATTGCTGTTCAGTCATTTTTCTAACTTAAAGCAATTTGTCATGCGTGTTGTTATCATCTTATGTACAGAATGTTTACTGTCAGTATTGTGTGAACAGACTGTAAGGACTTTAATTACATACCTACCCTGTATTAAATACGGTTAATTCCTATAACACCGATTCGTTAGTTCGAATCAATCACAATAGACTGTTTCAAAACTATGCACAGTTGTTACCCGTCAGTTGTTATCAGATCTGACTAGTAGCTTCAATCTGGGAATTGACTGTTTATAAGGGCTCCCTGTCACCAATTTCAGAAATGAACGCCTTGACGGTGTGTTTGTAAAAGGCAATGCCTTCCTGGCTACTGTACTTACTACTTAACCTGCAGAGACATGCAACACTATCTCAGAACAAACTGTTTACAGTATGAGCATCTCCATCAGCTTGTGTTGTCGAGTTTAGTTGATTTTTAAAATTTCATCTTACAGCCTTCACTTGTTCGGCAGCATGACCGCTTGAACAGCGACTGAACGAACCGTATCTACCCATATGGACATACATCCATATTTCCATATTCTTTGCTTCTGAGTCAGAGAGAGATGCCTAATCCAAAAGCCACAGTCTCATGCATGACTCTAAGCCTTGAAATAAGCTGTCAACTCCTGTTTTATTGTGCTTTGCATACTGTAAAAGCAAGAGATGTGCTGATGTATGACAAGTCTCGCACCACAGTCTCTGCACTTTAAAACAGTATTTTCCCTAAACAGCATTGTTTCTGCGATTTACATGCCTTTTCTTGAATTATTTGAATCTGTGGCCATCAGTGCGAGCCAAAAAGTTTTGTTGCATTGGCCGGGAATCGAACCCGGGCCTCCCGCGTGGCAGGCGAGAATTCTACCACTGAACCACCAATGCTTGTTGCAAATCTTTCTTGTTTCCTGCCACATTGACTGGGACTTGAACTCAGGTCTCCCACGTGGCAGCTGAGAATTTAACCAAACATAATGCAATACAACCTTAAAAACATTATATCATATATCATATCTGATACGCATTGTCATTACATTGTCCTTATAACATGATGTTTAAATATGTAAACATTCATTTTGCAATGTCAATAACAACAATATGGTAATATATAGATTTAAAGGAGAGCTGAGCATAATATTACAAGGATATAAGTTGGTAGGTCAATGTTAAGTTCTAATGCTGTTTTTTTCTTTTCACAGTCTCAAAACTACACTGAAAAAGAAATTAGCTAATGATACCATTGACCTGTCTGGTATCCCTCTCTCTGGTCGTGATTTGCATCATGTGGCATACTACCTTCAAAACATCGGTTCATCAGTGACCGCAGTGGACCTCAGCTTTACGGAACTCCTGGATGACAGCCTGCGCCTTCTTTTACCATTCTTAGGGGCGCTACCCAAACTCTCCACCCTTGCCATCAACGGGAACCGGCTGACTGTGGCTATCCTCAAAGACCTGATAGAGATGGTCAAGGACCCCAAGAAGTTTCCCAGTTTGGCCTGGGTGGACCTAGGCAACAATGTGGACATCTTCACTGTGCCCCAGCCGTTGCTGGTTGCCCTACGTAGACGCTTTGGAATGAGAAGCAGCCTACCTACCATCTATGAATACACAGAGAACCACAGTGGTAGCTACTACCTGGAGACTTCTGCTGAAGAAATTAGTGTGTTTGAAGAGAAGGAGCAAGAGGGAGATGATGAGCTGGAGGATCATCTAGTGCTGGAGCCCTGGAACATAGAGGAGAACGAGAACATCACGTTGCATTTTTGTGAGAGGTGATGGGCCCTAGTTCCTTGTGGTCTCACATGGTTCTCTGGATCTTCCTATCATCCAAGTCATCGTTTAACACAAAAATAGTCCTCCATTACAGACCCTACAAGGAGCTATTTACTATGACTTAGAATGGCCCTGATAGTTGAATTTGGGAGAGGGATGCTTAGAAAGGAGATTGTCCCTTCTACTTAGCTGCAACGTCCCAAACATACAGACAAAATGTCTTTGTTCTTAATCTAAAACTGAGTTACTGACTTACCATGATAATAGCCAATAAATGAACAGGACAAATACGTTTAACTTTGAAACCTCTGAAATGAAACATTGACACCAGCAGCTCCTGGGTCTCTAATGTGAAGCTTTGAAGTTGTGGTAGATATGGTCAGATGGTTTCCTCTGGAAGAGCTTTTGTTCGGGGCAGATTCGCTTCAATTAGAGAGAATCTGAGAGCAGAGAGTTGAGAGAGGAGAATTAAAGGGCTGGAATGTGTTTGTGTGTGTGTGTGATTGCGTGTTATGTTGTTATGTGAAAGCTTACAGTGTGATGCAAATGTAGCTTTAGCCAGAGCTCATTAGAGAGGACCAGACAAGCGGATAGCCAAGAGACCAGCAATGATACCCAACCAGTGTGATTATTTTTCTATTAAATCTCATCTAGTTTGCAACAAGCTGACAGGTACCTGGCACTGTTTACTGGCTGTGTCATTACCACAACAAACATTTTTGTCCAATCAGCGAGGGAATGAATTTTAATTTTGTTATTTTCGTGTTATGTTTCTGTAGAAATTGTTTTTAATATAGGTCAGTACATCATGTATTTGTTTTTGTTCTAAAAGAAATCGATGTTTTAGAGTTAAACTCCAGTAATTTATCATGTTTTGATGCTTTGTGTATGCGTGAATGCATGAGCGTTCTACAGTAAATGTGACCTTTTGGTTTTTTGGACGGTGACCTTTGCTCTACAGGTGGTACCTACATGGTTTCCGTCACAGACACGCTGTCTGATTTGCACTTTACATGACAGACTTTTCCTTTTGGCTGGTCATCTCCGGTATTTGACCTTTCCTGATCATTACATTGCTGTTTTGAATTCCAGCATCACAATTTCCATTGTAGTACAACAACAGTCTTTTAATAGAATTGTCACAAAATGACCTTTATGGCTTAGAGCATCTGGAAAAATCTATCCTGTATCTTTCTATCTTTTTTATATGAAAAAAGCCCACATGATTGTTCTTGCTATGTAAAATAAACACTGTTTGTAAAACAAATACTCATGTTTTTTTGTATGTGAGATAACAAAAAAGTCTGCTTTAAATACAGACAGAGGATAAAGCAAGGAAGTCTACAGAGAGAGAGAGAGTGTGTGTGTGTATTTAGATCAGACACATGCATTAATTTTGTAAGAATGTTTCCGTGAAGTTTCCATTAGATAACAAAAAAGCTCCCAGTTTTTTAGATGTTATATTAACATTATTGCTTGCTTAACATTATTCAAATGTTTAAATTCTGTAATGTTTTTAAAATGTCTCACTAACTACCTAGGAATAACATTTTAATACATGCTATATAAGGTTAAGCTTAAAAAGGTTTCATATAAGATTTTGAAGTAACTTTGAGAGAACTTTCAGAGAACATTAGCCAAAGTTTTAGAAACGCCCCGTTAGCTGGGTTACCAGACTACGCAGCTAGTGGATCATGTTACTGGTAATGCCAAGGTTATACCTGGTTCGTTTCCAAGGTAACATGCAAACTAACTTACACCTTGAATGCCCGCTAAATTGCTGAGGATAAATATGTCTGCTAATTGCATTCATGTAGAGTACAGGTAAGTCTTCAGATGCTCTCCTGGACAAAATTAAAGGCTCGTTTTGATTCGGTTCCCTTCATTTCTCATTTTGGTGTGATCAATACTCGCTGTTTCTCTTTCTCTCTGTTTGTTTAATGAGAACAGGGCTCTGCGTTATCGGACAGTGTTTTCTTAATGAGACTATATAAGTAATTTCAACAGCTGACAGCTTTCACCCGTGGCCGCCGATGTAGTGCACCATATAGGGAGCTGTAATTCACTAAAGTAGCTTTTCTCATTATTTTTTACTTATACATACACTCGGTAACTGCATGTTACTTTAAGATTGCCGGTGGTTAATGCAAACAGCTTCCGAATCAGGTAGCATAGCAGCGGAACAATATATGTAACTCAATATGCTATTATTAAATCACAAAGAATTATCTAAGAATTTATGTATGATGTGTGAAAAGAGGACTATGTAAAAGTTTAAACAGAGTAACGCCTCTTATTTATGATGGGACAATGATAATGTGCATATATATGTACATATRTAAAGTGAATTCGAGMAGGATATTATTTGTTTTTTGAGTATTTTGGATCCTGGATTTTGCCTTGGACTTTTGCGCCGTCTGGTGGGATAACAGCTGTTCTGTAGTCAGTTTGGATCAGTGCATCGGTTTGGTAACCCGGAGGGAGGGAGGATTTGAAGCCATACATTTGTACATGTGTGAGCATTTGATCTGTTCTATGTTTGCTGTGTGACTTTCCACGATCATTATTAAACAATTGTGTCTTTTACAAGACGCTACACTAAACGTTTTCTGTATTCTCTGTGTCACTAAATAACTTTTAGGTATTTATACTGGTTTTCACATGTGCAGGCTTTTGAAGGGCATAAAATAACCCAAATTACCACAAAATTACTAACACCTGGTGATTTTCTATAAAAGCCTTTGCACGCTAGTCGTTGCTCTACAACGTCTGAGTTTAAAACGGGGATCTTGTGGAAAATGTCGCCCCCAACTGGACAATTGTTTGAATTACTCATAACATGCAAAAAATAAAGCGTATGACGACATCTAAAGTTATCTATCTGATAGGAAAGTCTGAAGTGCAAAAACGTTCCCAAGTTAAATTTAAAATTAGTTTCCACTGGCTGGTTTATCACTGTGGTTAACAGTGTGAAGATAAGAGATAAGCTTAGAAGAGATAAGGTTTGGACATACTGAACTGTCTGGAATAAGTCTTAAGGAGGAATCACATATCATGAGTTTCTGTGAGTTTTTACTACACCTCTTGCTCTTGGTGGCCATCGTAAACTCGTGTTGCATTGTCAAGGAGTCCAGATTTACGTTTTAGTTTAGACACGCCTCCTGTAATTCAAGTACATTCCTTAACATTCGCATCGATATGATTTATCTGGCCACTAGATGGACTAGTTTCTCACTTTATTAAAACATTAGATAATGCAACTTGAAATGCAGCTCAGAGATGCAGCTCATAGCTGCTCAACCCTCATAGTACCACATTAAAAATAATGCCATTAAAATAAAAAAAAAAAACATTAAAAATAATCGTAATTATATAAATTAATAATTGCACTCACTAAAAGTGAGAAATTACATGTATCAACTTGTCTTTTCTGCGTTTTTATTATCCATTACATTTCTAAACATATTATTTGTCTTATTAAGTTCGAAGTGAGCGTTTGTGTGCGTTTACGAATAAAATGACAGGACAGCACAAATACAGCGATGAGTTAACAAACATTGCCTGAACAATACGGCATAAGTTCCGATGAAATGATACTGTACCGTCGCTGCATCAAACTACTGCCTGCACACATGCGTGTCGAGAAGACACGCCCACTCGCCGGAGAGAAAAAATCTGATTGGTTGCTATACATAACCGTGGCCCTTGCCGTTTCAGGATTGGTGGATTCTTGCTTTGCCATTACGTTATGCTCTTTTTCCACAAATACACCAGGATGACAGATAGAGAAGACGTAATGGCGCGTCCCCGAGCGGTCGTGCAATGAGCATCATATTATCCGACAGTTTTCACAGACGGGAGTTGCTATGAAGGTACGGTTAACGTTTTGGAGCAACATTAGGGGTCATTTGATTTCTGCCGGGTTTATGCTCGCCGCCGGCGACGCGTTTCTGTTGCGTTTTAACTAACTTGCAATCGCGTCGAAAACAAATCCGCGTATGTTGTGCATGTGCATTTGGTGTTTGCCTCGTCACCAGTCAGACTTTAAAAGTTGCATCTGTTTTGTTGCATCGTGTGAGGATGCCTGCAGATAGCTACTCTTCTTCCTATTTATTGCTCTCGAGTGTTGGCTGGTAGCCGGTTAACCTGCATTTTTACGTATTGTCATTATTCTACAAATGTCATCGGATCAGCTGCAGCATGTCGTTTGTGAAATGTGTGTGATGGACGTTTGGAACAGCGTGTCCAAGCGGGGATCACCATAACCCAGTTTATCACAGCACCCGGAGGGTACAGCCTCTGGCAGCGGTCACTGGCCGGGCTGATATGAATGGACAAACGGCTCAGACCATCATGAGAGACAGAAGTGTTCTGCTGACTTATTTGTCACGTTTTAATGACACGTTTGTGTGGGATTGTGATGGCGATGACGTCAGAGTGGTTCCGAAAACGATTGTGGTGACCGGATAGGCTGAAAACGCAAGTCATAGAGTCACAGGTGGCAGAAGTGGTTTCCCCCCACAAACGTATCACAGTTTTATTACGGCCATGGTGATTGTGACGTCAGAATAGTGGACGAGTGAGGATGGTTATGAAAATGGTTTTGATTGTGATGATATGAATGGACTAGCAGCTCTGACGTCAGAAAGGAAGTGTAACAAACAGGCTTTCAAGTAGTGTCACAATTTAAATATGACATACTAATTATAACAGTAAAATAGGGGACGGTGATGCAAGAGGCGAAGAGAATGATAAGTGGTTCTGATTGTGATGATTGGCAAGGCTGTTATGAATGAACTAGCATAATTGACAGTGTGATATGAATTATGCTTTTAATTATGACGGTCTGAGCTGAAAGGTAAAGGTGCTCAGGCAGTTATAAGCATGTGGCGTTCCCTGACGTAGACTAATGACATTAGCATAGTGTGATTATGATGTGAAATGTTGATGAAAATTATTTGTGATCATTGTAATTGTAGTGGTGGCATTTTAAACGTTTTTACAAATAAACACTGTTTTCATATTAGCATTGACCTCACTTCTTAAGGCAACATCTGTCAGAGCCTTTGTGAGTGCTTATAATTAGATGCATAACTGCATGTCTGTTAATTTCGGTTTATGAATAATATCTCTCATGAGAGCTCTTCTGTTTGTCGTAGTATCTGCCTGCGGTTTATGTAATGATGTTGTATAGTGACACTTTTAAAACACAACTTCCCCAGGGAGGACAAAATAAATCCTTTTCTTCAGCAAAACAGCTGTTCTATGATGTTACTTTTGTTTAAAAGAAAGAGGCTTTTGACATCAAGACGGTACACAGTAGTTGGTGGTAACATGGGTTAAAGTCTGATCTGTGTTGTGACATACTGTAAGTCAGTGTAATGTGACATTCATAAATGTTGTTATTGTTTTTTTTATCTCACAGTTTAGTCCCTCTGGTTTATACAAACTTTTATATATATATATATATATATAAAAGAGTTTCTAAAGAGTTAATCATGAGTCTTTATAAGTATGAAAAAGTTTCAGATCACTGGAGATCGTTTTCCATCTTCTGTTTAATAATAAAAAGGAAAGAAAATGGAACGTCATATCTCACCACATGATCGTTATTGAAAATGCCAGACATTTTGTGATAAGAAGACTGTCTCAAAAATTAAACACTGAGGATTGCTAAGATTTGATACATTTACATTTAATAAAAGCATCAATCGTACGTTACTTTACCTTTGTCTGAATAGTTTTAAAGCCATGCTGTTAGATTCTGTTTATGGTTCTTCAAAAGAATGGTGCCCAAAATATGAAATGCTTCTGCTGTTGTTTTTTTTGCAGTACGCAAGATCATAATTTGAAAAAGCAAAAAGTGAAGTATAACTATTTAAGAGTAACTGTGATTTTCTGATGGACGCGGTCTCTTCGCCGTGCTAGCGGCGTTAATTGAAGTGACAGGGGAAATCTGTAGTACCGGCTCTCAGCCAGACATGAGCAGCGACTTCACACGCCGACCTTGTTACGCAACACGATGCTCACGCTAACAGCCATACTGTTCAAACATTCCTCATACTGCTGGAGGTGCTGCACTTCAACCCAGGGATCCTCATGAACGGCCAACATTATGTGTAATCTGATAAACACAGTAAATAAGTGACCTGCCAGAATATACTTCAGCACAGGGGTAGTGGATTTTGAACTGACTTACATAACTCACAGTGTGATGATCAGGCTTAATGTTATAACTTGCAGGTGTATTTTTATATTTATGTATGCGCATTCATTGTATGTATTTTAATGTGTTTAGCCTTTGCAAAAATGTACCCTGGCAACCACAGTATCAGCTGAAATACACTGATTACTACAAATCATTATTGATTTATCTGTAACGCCATAAATGTATATCTTTCAACAGTGTACAAAGCTTTCAAAACGTTTTTGTAATTTTGTTTTTAACGGCAGTAATGAGTAATACCAAGTTACTTTTATACAGTACTATGTAATGTACTATGCAAGTCTTATGTACATTAGATCTCAAAAACATTTTTTGTAAGATAGTGATTTTATTTCTTCTGTTTTAGTGTGTCAGTCAGAAAAGATCTCATCTTTATATAATCATAATGAACTAATTTCAGTACAAAGAAAACAAAGAATTTTGCAACAGATGTTTGTGACCCCCACAGAGCCCCGATCTCAACATCATCCAGTCAGTCTGAATTACATAAAAACACAGAATAAATCCTGTGAATAACTGTGGCAGATTCCCCAAAATGCTCAGAATGACATCCTGCCAACCACCTCAAAACGTACGTGCATGTGTCCCTAGAGAACCGGTGCTATTTTAAAAGCAAAGACTAATTTAGTTGTTGTGTGTTGTGATTTAATTTGATACAGTCACACATAGCACTGCTGCTCTGCATTACGTAAGTGTTTAAACAGTGAAGCCCCAGAGCGAGCTGAGTGCCATGCCTGGCTTAACTTTCTCTGTGCCAGGCGTAAAGACAACAACAGATTTTAGCCTCTCAGCTAAAGCTACAACAGCAACACTCATATTTTTACATTGTGTCAGTCCATCTCTCTCTCTCTCTCTCTCTCTCTCTCTTACTCACTCTCGGCCAGCCCCTCTCTGTTTTGCGTCATTTGTGATCATTGCGGTCCATTGATTCTCATGTTCTTGAACAGAAGTCACTACACTCGGGTGGTACATCGCGCCATGTTGGGTCACAGATGGTTGCTGGGCTGCTGAAAGACAGTTGCTAGGCTGCTGAAAGACGGTAGCCTTGTTTACAGTGTCAATAACATGATGTTTGTGTGCACATGTACACATGGGCATGTTGTTCAAAGACTTTCTGGAAAGACAAGGAAACAATGACTGTTGTTGACAGTTTAGGTGTTAATGTTTGTTTTGCAACAACTGAACGTTGTTTAATCTGTGGGCGTTGAGCTTTGCTGTCGGCCAGTGTGATTTCATCTCATAATATTTGCAGTTATTTGTATGTACGTGTGAAGCGCGGTTATAGTATGTTATACACATTTGTGTTTGTTTGGTTAGACATTGACATGGACAGCATCAACATATAGACATTCTGTCAGATGATGTTCCAGCAAATAATTGTACTAAGCGTTAGTTAGTAATATGAAATTCTTTCTTTCTTTCTTTTCCTCACAAAAGAGGTTCAATGATTTTGAAAGAATTAATATCTGTATGTCTTACGTTATGTTTCAGCGTCTTTCAAAGAGTAATGAAGTATGTGTACATTTGACCTATTAACACGAATGAGATCACCCTCTGTTGGGTGTGTTGTAACATGTCTTGCATAGTGAATAAGATTCGACTTAACCAGCATCTAAACTTACACCTTGAGTAAACAGAAGCTCTTAGAAGCCTCACAGTATTAGAGCGTCAGATAGGAGGACACTTAGTAATTCCGGATCTCTTTCAGACTCTCTCTAGACTTTATGATTATTATGAAAGCATTGTTTGGTTTGAACATCCATTTAGCTAAACCTCAAGAGACGTCTCACACGATGTGTAGTCTCTCATCGTTTTAACATTGAGGTGTGGGAAGGAATTGGCTGGACCTCATTTTGCCCTGACAGCCATTTTAGCTGTATCGTATTTCTCTCGCTGTCGAGACCTGCCGAACAAAAATAATAAAATCTGATATTAATATTCTATAATATAAGAGTCAACTGTGCGACACTGATTGCCTTCCTGTTATGATGCAGAACAGTTGGAAGTGAGTTACATAATGTGGAAGTCAAAAAGCATATGTGTTTGATTTTGACAGTGGGTGAACAAATCTGCCCTCTGTGGGGCAATAAACTGACTCTGTCCAGGTCATTCCGCTCTTAAATAAGTAGTCAGTCCATGTCAATATAATGAAGTGCATTGAGGGATGCATTCAGTGTTTCCTATGTGAGTCCATCAAATGCATTTTTATTACTATCTGAGCGTCCAGTCAGTCAGTTTTAAATTTACATTCATGTTAAACTTTATGTATGTTTTTGGTAGAGAAACCAAACCTATAACAAACATTTAAATGCTGTATATGAATAAGCACGTCTTGCTCTTCCAGGCGGGGGCCTCCTCAATGTGGGCATCATGTTGCGGGCTGTTGAACGAGGTGATGGGCACAGGGGCGGTCCGCACCCAGCAGCCGGGCTTTGGAGCTGGAGCCGGGCCATTCCGCTTCGCCCCCAGCGCTGGCTATTCCACCTACCCCCCTGCCAGTGGCACCTCAGGAAGCACTGGTCTGGTGTGCAAAGCTTGTGGACTTGCCTTCTCGGTGTTCCGACGAAAGGTAAGACCACTGGAGATGGAGAGATTCGAACCCACATTTCCCACATGAGCACCACAGCGGGTTGTGTCTGCAACGCTACGCCACGGTTCTGGCAGTTGTATGTTTTACTGAGAAGTAGCTGATAAACTCTGTGTAGCTAATGTGATATGAAATGTGTGTGTCTGCATCTTGTGAGTTTGTCATGAAGTTCTGTTGCCTGGAAAAGGACAGAGGTGAGCACCGTTGTTTTGATATCATTGACAGGCTCTTAGACAGTGAGCATCTGCTTGTGTCTCTAGAGCTGGCGGATTGATCTAGAGTGGAATGGATTGATTGAACAGTGAATTTAGAATCATGGTGACATCTGATAACAATCGCCGTGCCAACAGAGACTCCAGGAGTGTTTCATTTAGAGAGTCTGAAAGCTGACGTTTGTCTCAGCTCATGCAACAGTGATGAGAGAGAAGCCCGGCATCTGTTAGAACAGTGAGAACTGTTAGATCTGTTAAACTCTGACACGTTTTACTTGCAAATCCTATGAAATGTTAACAGTGAAATGAGTTACTGCCAAACTATAAAAAATTTTTTTTTCAATATATTAAACACGTATTTTATCAATATGTGTGTTTTCTGAGAATTGAATTGTTAACTTAATGTTTTACCAGTTAAGCTACAGGTACTTTAGCTTTACTTCACCAGGTTAAGCTACTTCTTTCCGTGTATATCGGCAAGACTAAAAAATATTGTGCGTTTAAATACATAAACATTGTAAAACCATGTTGTGACGCTGTCATTCTCCTCTCACTTTCCGTCTCGCTCTCTTCGCCCGCGCAGCACATTTGCCTGGACTGTAAGAAGAACTTCTGCTCGCTGTGCTCCGTGCTGCAGGAAAACCTGCGCCGCTGTGCCACCTGCCACCTGCTGTGGGGCACGGCCTTCCAGCGGCCGCGGTTAATGCGACTCCGCGTAAAAGACCTGCGGCAGTACCTCACGCTGCGAAACATCAACACGGACACGTGCAGGGAGAAACAGGACCTGGTGGATCTGGTGCTGTGCCATCTGGGTGCCGAACTGGAGATCGAAGATGAGGAAGAAGAGGATGAGGCAGAAGCCGACATGGATAGCCTGCAGTCTCTCCCGCGCTCCCTCTCCACCCCGCCCACCCCTGCAGCGCGATCCGCCTCCCAGCAGTCGGCGCTTTCTGCAGTCGCCTCTCAGGGTGAAGCACTGAGTCGCAGCGACAGCTCAGGGACAAGCAGTCAGGTCGGTCTCTTGGGTTGCTATGACTCTATCTTTCCTGAACAAAACCGTAAGGAAACATTTTGCGACATCCCAGCTAACAGCTTTAGGTT
>JAZGTJ010010651.1:0-17854 GCA_036877575.1 Botia almorhae
GCCCAGCCCCAGCCACAGTAAGTTCTTCCAGAGTCTTCTGGATGAGGAGGAACTCGATGACCTGATGGATGCTGAGGAGTACTTAGTTCCTCAGACCTTAAATGCCCCGCCCACTCCCCACATGTCACACCCACATGTCGACTCCAATCAGGTAAGCACACAACACCAAAATCTTCATAGCAAAAGGAATCAAAGTACAGTATCACATTTGAATCATATTCAACATTTGGAAGTCAGAGTTTAGTTTGAGGTCCTTGGTAGCAGAGATTGTGTTTTGTTTTATATAAATGTATATTTACCTTCTAAAATTTACCTTTGAAAACTGTGCTTGGTTGGATGTCAGTCAAATGATCTCTTCCTGTGTGAGTTTAGATCTGTGTTCTGATCTAGAATCTGCAGGTGCCTCATATCTGTTCGGTTGGGAACATGAGGTCATTTTAACACATTAACGCACAGAGCTGAATATAGAGCTGTGATTTACCTGCAAGGTTTTATTATGAGGGTTTGAAAGGCAGGCGCTCCGCGTAGCCAAGCACTTCTTTTCACTCGAGTAAAAAAAGAACTGCCAGAAATACATCATACAGTCATGAGATCTGGCCAGCGTACAGTACATGATCACTACCACAGCTCCTAATGTAAAAATATATAATAAATACATTGAGGTCCAAACGTCTGAGAGCACATTGGAAATTTGTATTATTGTTTAAAAAGGTTTTTAATAAATCAAGCGTTTAGGATTTTAAGAAACATAAAACCAAGTTATGATATAAAATAAAATAAATATTTAAAATTCTGCACTTTCTGCACTAAATATTTAAAATTTGTTTTGCACACACATTTTTATTTCACTTCAACTGTAAATCGTATAAAATGTTGTATAAAAGAACTCAAGATGCTCTTTAAAACATTTGAAATCCTGCTGAGATAATGAAGCACTTCAGGTTTTTGTGTTAACTGATGGAGCCCATTTACATTTGTAAAATCAACCGTTCTCTCAAATTGTTATGCTATAATTTGGGTTAAAACATTTTGGATTTAATTGGTAAAATGGAAAATCCAAACAATTTTAAAGTCCAAAAATTCAAGTCTCATGCTTTCGCCCTCTTCAGTGTATTATGTGCTTCTTCAACATTCTAAAAAAACTACAGTAAAACTTTGTCAGCCATAAGCTTTCAGTATTTATTTTCCAATGTATATATGTATCTAATAATGATATTCATTATTATTTAATATTCAAAGGAACTGCTTTTATTATTTTGCCTGATGTCTCCGTCATATTGCACTGTTTCCAGCACTGTTTCCAGCAAAATACATTTTTGAAACTGACCCAGTGTTTGTTCTGTGATCAGAACCAGTTTGGCTATCATGACGGATCGTTGGGCCATGAGGAGGTGTCAGGGGCCCGGTCTCGTGATGTGGTGGCTACAGGAAGCGGTCCCTCAGTCATGGCCAGTGTTCAGAGAGCAGGTGTTGAAACATTGGAGGGCCAAACATGCAATGGAAATCTAAAGAAACAGCCAACAGCTCACTCAGTGGAGGACAGCAGTGGGCAGAGATACAGCGCAGACCCCACTGTACTGCTGGGAGAAAGAGAACAGAGGATAGATACAGATGAGAACGGTTACATGTCCCCTATGAAAGACAAGAGCTCTACAAGTATGTTCTTAAATCATTTATTTAAAGGTACACTACATATTATTTCCAATTAGACAAGTGTTAAAACACTGACATGAGAGGAAGATTTATTTTTAAGCATTTGCCTGATGCTTTAATTCAAAGCAACATACGGTATAATCAAACTACTACATTTTTCAGTACATCTATTCCCTGGGAATAAAAACCCATGACCTTAGCATTGCTAGCAAGAAATATTACAAATGTTTTGGTGCTCTATTAAAAATGTCTTTAGTTCACCCAAAAATAAAAATTCTTCCATCATATACACACTCATGAAACTCCAAACCCTAATGACTTTTTTCTTCTCTGAAACACAACAGAAGGTTTTGTGTTCATACAAAATAAGTCAATGGGTGCCACTGATGTTTTCATGCTAAAATTGTGATGAAAACTGTGTTTGTTCATCTGTAGATCATTTGAATCCTGTGGAGGAGAATCCTTTTGTCACAAGACGTAAAAATAAAGACGTTCATGCTTTAGACAACCCGGGTTACCACAGCACCCCTGATGGCAAACTCAGGTGTGAAGACGAGTATATAAACGATCCCCTTTACCTCAACACCTTCACCAACACCAGCGACATGAACCAGGAGATGTTGGGGAAAGTCTCCATCCCACTGCAGGTGACGACAGCAGCCCACAATCCAGGCAGCCACGTTTCCCACGTCACACAAGTAGGTAGATTTCATCATCACAACCACGGACCTCATGTTCACTTCGCCATACCGCCAGTTCAACCAACACACCCTGTACCAATGAGCCAGAACGATCAGCACACCCAACCAGTTCAGTTAAACCACGATCAGAGCAGCTTAATCAGTCATCAAGTCCAAATGAGGAACCCAAGCAGATCCAATCGCTCGCCTCAGCAGTTTCATTCGGCCAAGTCTGCAGTCACGGTGAAAGTTGGAACCTCTGGCCTGCCGGGTCACCACGTACAACCTGGCGGCACGCTTCAGTCAGGTCCGATTGGGGGTTTACTGGTGGACAAGATGTACAAAAACACCTTTGACAATCCTGAATATTGGCAGCACAGCCTTCCGCCCAAGATTCTCCCTCAGAACTCTCAAGACTCTCCGATTGTCTGCAATAACAAGTCCCTCTACAAGCAGAACGGCCGCATTCAGCCCGCCATGGCCGAGAACCCAGAGTACCCGTCCGAGTCAGGTCTGAAACCTGGAACGATTTTGCCTCCGCCACCTTACCGACAGAGGAACACTGTAGTCTAACAACTGGATCTCCATATTCTGTAGAGCCTGGTTCTTCTGCCAGCAGCTTAACCTAAATGTCTTTTCCTGATTCTACATCAGAGAGAGGAGGCAGGAAGTGATGTAAGCCACATAACATACATCAAATGAAGTGAGAAGGTAACCAACCAAGTCCATCCAAAACGCCATCCCGAACAATCTTACCAGCAACTCAAAAACATTTAGTCTCTTCTTCTATTTCTCGTTAGTATTTTTGTCTCAGTCCCATGATGACAGTATTTAACTCCTAAACACATATATTTACACACTAGATAGTGAAAGTGTTTCCAGAAGGTGTTGGTAGCGACTTTAGGTGAGCAGGTCCGAAAAACATGGATGTTCTAAATGAAGTTTATTTTGAACACAAAAAGAAGTTACACATCTGCTGGATGATGCAGATTGTAGGAGCAAATATGCATTTACATTTGAAATGTCTTGACCGGAGCACTCACACATTTTTTCAGCGCATACTCCAGCCATTTAAAACCGGTACAACTGCTGCCCTACTGAGACGACTGCTGTTAATTAAAGGATTGTGAATTTGTGGACAGCTCGTCGACACGGTGAGTTGAACAGAAGGCTGATGAAGCAGTGTTGCAGTGTTTGTTAATAATGAAAACAAAGAGCTTACAGTATTGTCACTGGAAGTTCTGAATATATTACAGGGTGTTTACATTAATTTACTGTAATTGCATCGGCTGTAACAAGAGATAACTGGAATGAAACTTTTACTGGATTTTTTTATTTTGTTTCTCTTATGTTTGTATCTATTACAAAGGCTTGTGTTGGTCACCTGACTTGGACGATATGTTATGGGAAACATCAGCACTAAAGGTAAAGTTGTTAATGAGACTCTTTGTGTAGAAGATGATATTCATTCGTTGGGCTGTGTTTTGATTCTAACAAAAATCATCAAATCGAATGAATGCTTTTACTTTTTAACTTCTGTTTAACATTTAATTTTAATAAGGATTTTAGATTTCGTTTTTGTTGTTTGGTTATGGAATTCAAATATGGGAAATGGAATTTGGGCACAACATCTGTTTTATTGTTACTATTTATTCAAAATGGCTGCTAAACGTTTTTGGGGCATTTTATATATATTCCATAACGCATAAATGCATTTTTACAGTGACACTTTACATGTTGGACGTGATACTGTTAGAAATTATAATATCAGATATCTAAAGCTACGTTCTGTAAGACAGCACTGTTAAAAAAATATTTAAAAGACTTAAATAATAATATTTGTCACTTCTTAGTGCTAAAATAATTCAGAAGCTTTTAAGTTGTTGTGAAACACTCCAAATAATCTGAAATAGTTTTTTATTTCATAGTCTCACCTACAGTAAACACAAGTGTAGCACAAACATTGCGTGTTGTCTGTGTAGTTTCAAATCTACTGTCAGATGTAGGTTTGTGTCTGTGTAGCATTTAATGAAATATAATCAGAGAAGTTCAATGGTCACAATAACGCAGTTTTGATGAAGTTTTAACAGTTTTTAGTATTGTACGTCAACATGTTAACAGTGTTTAAATGAGCACATCAGTGCTGCTCTCCCGGCACTTATATCATTATTGTACTTTTGTGAGATTTGTTTTACAAATGACAGTTTTGGGAACTGGTTTACAATTAAGCCTTTGGCAGACAATTTTTATCCAAATGGACTTACAGTACAGTGTATTCAGGCCATATGCTTCATCTGTGTTTGTGCTGTCTGGGATTCGAACCCTGGCCCAGCATTTTTAGCATTGTGACCTTCTAGGAAAGCTAACAGAAAGATTTTAACAGAAAGTCTTTATGCACTGGATGACTGTGTGAAATAGCTCAGAATCATCATTTAAACGTGTTATGTTACTGTAAACAATATCTGACATGAACATGAACGTATGGAAGCACTTCAGGGAACTTCACTTCTAACAGATTTACAGTACACAGATACAGTAACATTTCTACTGCCAGAAAATTTACTTATCGTTGGTTATCGCTATGTTAATCAAACATTAGCACATTTGCGGTAAGTCCTGTAAAAACATAATCAGTATCTACCGTACCATGTACAGTCCATATATGGTATGACAAAGCAAGCAGTGAGCGGTATAGATGTCTGTAAATGCTACCGTAACATAATAAAAACATTTTTCTGAGCCATGAGAGCACAGGCGCTTTGATTGAGCGCTCAGTATGTCCTAAAAAAATGTGAATCCTATTTTTGTAGAGTGATGAAAGGTTTGTCAAAATCTGTACATATTTGAAGACTGTTGCATCAAGAATTTTATTGCTTTTCGGTTGCTTTGTTTTCTTGAAGCGTTCGGTTCTGTCTAACATACAGTGTCTGTAGTAACAGTCTGACGCAGTGTCAGTATCTGTGTGTCTGTGATATTTTATTTCAGCTCAAGTGAGGTTTTGTTTTCTTGTTTCTTTGTGTGTCACAGTTCTGTGATTTGAAACTCCTGCTGCTTCTATGGTTAGTTGTGGCCCTTTCCTCCTTCTCCATAAGTGCCCATTTTCTCTCTTATCTCAATGATCTTTCTTAGTTGTAAATATGACTGTTTAAGATTCACAGCAAGGCACAACGTAAAAGGTGAATTATGTACTTGTTACACTAATTTAAAAACAAAACACTGATATATCTGGAGTGTATTTTCTTATTGTGGACATTTGGTTTGGATGTGTACCTTTGATTTGATCACATTGCATTAGTTGATTTTATGTACATGGTGAATTCTGACCAGTCGATGTTGATTTCGACTAGTTTTGAACAAAAAGATTTGGACACTTAATCTACAATTAACAATGTATAAATATCAGTGAATTAGACAACAAAATGTCAAAAAAAAAATTTTTTACCCTTTCTTAAAAACGCTTGTCCCAAGTGATTTTTTGGTGGATGTATAAGATCAGTTTCCATCACACAGGTAAAGTGTCATCACCCTAACTGTGAACGTTACACTAAAGTTTAACAGTCACAAACATGAATTTTTGTGTTTGTTCAGGAAAACAAACAGAGAGAAAACAAACTGTTGAAATAATATATATTTAATAATTTATATTAAAATAATTACTAGCACTTTAACATGATATGTATTGTCTTATATTTTAAAATGGATTTATCATTTATTGTATTTACGTAAATATTTATATATATATATATATATATATATATATATATATATATTTAAATAAAAATACAGTTTTACTATAAATATGGTGAAAGTATATTTAAAGTATATTTACATTTACAAACTGTACATCAATTTAAAATCTTTAAAACCAACAAACTACTTTTATTGAAAATTTAGCTTGAAAATGTGCTTATACTTGTTTTAAATAGTTTCAACTTTAGATTGATATTTATCTAGCCAGTGTATATAATGTACTGATTGCAAATCTAAATCACTAGTTTTCTAAACATGATACATGTTTAATTGTGACTTAGGTGTCCAGATATCTTTTGGTCAGCTGTACTGAAGAGTTTTGTCAGTTGTGTAGATTTATTTCTTCTCTGTCATACCGTATGGAAACAGATATCAGTATCAAACTCAATAAGGTCATTAGTTTGAATCATTCCATGTGTTCATAACTGTTCTCAGAACACAAAGCCAACTGAACAGAACTGCTGTCACCCATGTTTGTAACATGATCCTGTTAAAGTATATTTTCAATTTAATATGAATAAAGATCAAATGAATTTGAATAGCGTTGATGTGTGTTTTGTATGTCAGAAACCCTCATGTAAACTCATGTAAACTGTAGAAATTAACGTTGTGTTTATTTAAGAACATGTATGTTACTTAAACTGAGCACCATATTTTTCCATATTTAATTGTTGATTTATGTTATTGAGATATGACGTATGACATCTAGTTTTGGACATTTTAGTTTTTCACTGTTCAAATAGATAAATGAGATTTAACTTATTTGTTCTATTAAACAGTAAAATAGCACAAACCGTTTCATTTTCAGCTAAACTCTGACTGTCACCTTTGCCTTTTATCAGCATGAGACCTGATAAAGGTCCTGAATCTTGAATAATGAATTGTACAAAAGTTTTGAAAGAACTCTGTTTAGTGCAGCTGAGTGTGTATGTGTATAAAAATATTTTCAACAGAAATCTCTTGCTGAACTCAGAGACTTTCACTTGAATCATAAATAATACACGACTGTCTGTTGCTGTGTTTCTCGGAGGTTTCTCTGAGGTTTCTGCTGTTAATACTAATCAGTCAGCTGCGTGCTGGGTCTTCAAATAGTTTATGCAGTAAAACCAAATTTTCTTATGTGGCAAGGTGGTTCGCTCGGCAGCCATCTTGAGAGCACACTCAGGCAGCTCTTTTCAGTCATATGTAAGTGCAGATTCTGGATAATTGAACGGGGATATGCAGAAATCTCAGATCTGTATATTTTAAGTCAGCCGATGTGCATGTGCGGTGTATATTACAGGCTGAGAACAGTATTTTCAAAGATGCTCGGGTAACAAATAACATTTTATGGTTGTTTTAAAATGTAAAAATAAAATTTTACTTCCATTTCTAACAGCAGTGATGATGTCATTAAACAGCGTCAGTTTTGTGGCTGGTTGCCAAGGTGTTGTTATGCGGTTACTAAGGTGAGCGTGTTGCTCTAGGGCGTTTTGAGTTGGTTGGTTGATTAAAAGTCAAAAGTTCACTCTGAAGACTATATTCCTCTAGGTTTGGTTAAATAGATGAGTTTCACTGGGAAAAATACTAGCAAGCTTTGATAAACCTCACGGTAGGCTTGGAGAAAGAGATAATGATCTTTGTGAAGTGAATGGGTTTTGGGAATGTAGATTTGTTTCTTTATTAATTTACTTTATGAGCAAAACAACACCTTACAGAAAAAGTGTCGTTTTACACAGAAAGGCCCATGTTAGAGCCGCAGGACATGCAATTACACAGAATCAGGCTGTATCTACCGCTCTGATGACGCCATTGTTGGACAACAATTGCTGTTTAATTGGGGTTGCCACACTGACAGGCGTTTTACCTCTTTATCTGTCAGGTTTCTGTGCTATTAAAGCTTTATTGGATGTGCTTGTCGAGTCGTAATTATCCCATGACATCTTTATACCAGCTCATCTTTTTTTAGCGCTCTGGTGTTTGTAATTCTCCTGCATTCTTTTCACAGTGTTATCATGCAGCGTTTCAACATCGCAAGACTGAAGCACAGAGTTCCACAATACCTTTATTCCCTACAGGTATTTCAAGTACATTTACTCTCAAAACGAAGACAACAACGCTTTTATTCATCTTATTTTCTCTTTCTTCTTAGCAAAGCTGGCAATTATATTAAAATGCCCCATGAAAAATATTTCTATAAATATATTTTTGATATTTGCTGAGTGCTTTTTGCCTGCCAGATCTGGATCCTTTTAGGGGAGTAAAAAAAGTTTTTGTACTTTTTTTAAAGTCCAAGAGCGCTTTAGAAAATCTCTGCAGCTTAAATTAAATTTATTTGCTCAGTGTTTGCACTGGAGTTGTATGCTGTATTTTTCTCTGCAGGTTCAAATAAAAGCAGGAAATGTTATTTATATTTCTTGATCAGAAGGTATAATATCAAAATGTGTCTTTCAGTTTGCTAATAATATAAAATTCAGGTTTAATTTATAAAATGTTCTTGGACTGATTTCTCAGTTTATTACTCTGAGAGTCCATTGACTAATTTGGATATAAATTCATTTTATTTGTCATAAATGTAGCTATCCAATGGAATCAATGCATTTAAAATACCTGCTTACATGCAGCTAGTCATCTGTGTACCATAGTTTTCTTCTTAGCAGGCTGAATATCTAAGCTGTTTTTCTCTGCAGCGTTGCATGCTTGATACAGACAGAGATCACAAGGTTATATGACCAGAAACGTCACAGTCCTCAAGTGTTATTGAAGCTGTAAAACCATTTGTGCATAAATCATAAACTTGATCTGATCTGAAGAACTGCACAGCAATAGATAAACACAGCCAGATTAAACCATGTCTTCAAGCAAGGAAAAGTGTGTGACTCCCTAGGCAACTCCATAAGTTTTTAATGTGTTCTTTGCATTAATTAACTCATTAACCATTAAAGGTAGATCTTCAACTTTCTAGGGCAAAACATTTTCAGAGTATAGTGATTGTAGTGTGAGACTGGCTGGCCATTAAAAGGGTAGTTTGTGTGTGTCTGTGTGTTTGTTTGTCTGTGTGTTTGTGTGCACTTGCACAATCTCAGCTGCAAGAAATAGCAGCTAATAGGTCCCCTGGTAACTGTGGTCTTCCACTTGTCTGAGATTCCTCACTTTATCTGTGTGAGATCTTATTATCACCATCACAGTCGACACCACACTGGCATTATCCACACAGGGGACACTGAATTCCCACTAACCCATGCACCGTTCCAACCCTTGGATCCCAAATAGATGCCACAACCAGTCTTTCCCAGACACAACCCACCTGTTTACTTCTGCTTCCCGACAGCGCATCTTTTCTTAAACCTATCCCTTCTGTTTTGCAACCTGTCGACACCCACAGCAGACTGCACCTCACGCAGGTCGCCAGAGGAGCTGTCCGTGGTGCTACAATGTGTTTGTTGAGGCGCTGTCCATGGTGCTGAAGCCCACTATATATGCCATGCAGGTATCCCCGACCATTTAAAATTCAAAGGGGTATAAATTAATGAACACTTATCTGTGCACCCCTGGCCCTGGATTCTGGCTCTGGGCCCTGTTATGTCTAATAATGGTGGGCCGAGCGCAAGACTCTTTGTGGCTGTCACTGTGTGTCCTCAACTCTATCTCTCAGCTGCAGACACACAGATAGCAGGCATCACTATGCAGCGTGGCAGAGCTGTTTGTCTGGGATGGTTGTGACACCCTCTGCTTGGGGGGATTTTAATGAGCTCCCGTGGGACAAGCAATAGTCATTTACCATCCTGTGGAGAGCAGGGACATCCGTACACACACCTGTACTGTTTAAAACTCACACACACACACACACACACACACTAACAAAAGCATTTGAATTCCAGAGAGCGAGTAACAGGTTCCAGAAGTACTGACAAATATTCTGCACTGTTTGCTGTGGAAATGCATCCAGGTCAGAGGAACATACACTGCTTTTCTCTAACATATGAATATAAATATAAAGTAAATATAAAACATCATTAAGGAGGATTTAAGGGGGGAAATATATCCCGGAGATATTCTCAACTGCTTTTCTTAAAATAACCTCTGCATCTATTGATAAATCTTTATTGACGTCTTAAATTCTATTTTACATCTTCAATAATGCACCAACAACTGTCATACAAAGCACACGCAGTAGATTCCTGCATAATGCCTCATTGTGCATAGAATCCAAGTGTTCAATCACAAATGTACAAAACGCCTTGTTTCAATTTCAATCACAAATGTACAATTAAATGTCCATTTCCTGAGCAGCATGTAGCCCTCTGCTGATAGGTTAAACGGCCAGTGCGGAGAACAACAAGGGCGATCTGATTTTGTTTATCTTGGACAAGCTAATTAAAGTGTCACAATTCATTATACAGGCCCTGCCCCACCCTGTCACACGGAAAATAGGAAAATCAATCATCGGTCGCTGCTCAGACTTCTTCCGCTGCGGACCGCATCGCTCGTCTCCGTGTCAACACTCTTGGCGACATCAGTGAGAAATGGGTTTCCCCAAACACGTCAGTTCACGTCTTTGTCAAAACACTGTCATGTAAGCGTGACCTCTCGTGTACCCTGAGAGTGTCATGTGTACGTGCCATCAGAGGGTCTCCTGCCTCTGTTTTGACATGAACTCATCACAGCATCGTGCACAGCGGATGGTAAACACATCCTCTGCTATCCAGAGTGAACTGTCACTCATTTTATATTGATGTTTTCACATATGATTTGTGTTGCAACAAATTCCCAGGGGTGTCACAATATACCGACAATAACTGTGCTATTAATAATCATGATGGTTGATATCGTGATAATGCTCTGCACATATGATAATATGGTGAATGATTCGGCTATGAGAAATTCAGCTGGTTGACACTCCAACACAGTTTTGCCACAATGGTCACAAACTCAATATTCAACTCGTAATATATTGGCTAAAATAAACAAAATAACTGATAGCATTATTGTTCATGTCAATAGATACCACAAAAATACTGTCATTATGAATTCTTTTGCCCATGATAACCGTGTGGTAAAAATCTGATTCTGTAACAGCCCTAATTCCAAAAGACCTTTTATATATTCCAAAAATCAAAGTAGAGTTATTTGTATTCACTTTTATTTGTAGGGTATAAGGTACATCCTGCCCAAAACACCACATATTGTTATTGTACATGTACATGTTTGTTTTGTGTCAAGTGTACCCAGACAAAAGCCAAGATGATCATTCTGACAGGTTATTACTGTTTCCTGTCTATTCTAAAGGTTATGAATGGAGGACTTTGCTATGTTGGAATCTAAAGATGACATCGTTTAGAGACTGATAGCTGGAGACATTTGTGTCTTGGCAGATCTGGTGCAACAATAATGTCTTTAGGAGAATTTAAAACATTTTCTCACCGTATCTGAAAATATGGTGTGAAATATGCCAAAATTAATTTCAAGATAATGTAACAAGCTGTCAAATCTTGAAGTTGCTGTTGAAAAAAGCAAAGCACAAATTCTCAACAAAAATCTCACAGTTGCCAAGAGATTTTATGCAAATGTATAACCAATAGATGGTCTGTACAGATCAAATGCTGGAGGCTAAGGAGACAAAGATGCATGTTGATTTTATTGAAACTGGAGTTTAATTTTCAAGCAACATCTGTGTTTCTGAGGATTAACAGTGTGCTGATCTTGGAGCCGTGGATTAGCAGTTTGCACCCTGTTGCTCTAGTTATGTTACACACTGGTGCTCATGCTAGAGATGTGGGGTTGAATCTGACGGTATTTGATTCCAATCCCAGGTGATGTTTTTGATGCATTTCTTTTGCTGTGTTTGCTGTGTTGTTTGTGCCATGACAGTCAGGATAAAGTATCAGATGTGCTTAAGTAATGCAATAACAGGCTGTATTATATCATAACAACATTCAGAGAGAGAGAGAGAGAGAGAGATCTTTCTGCCTGCTATAGGCAACAGAGTGTTTACATGCTGGTTACAAAAAACACCCAAAAACTTCATCCAAACTCATGACTGTACATTCCTCACAAAGTTTAACCTTAAAAAGAAATATGCTGACACAGAACTCAAGCGCAGATGTGAGGAATGGGCTCATAAATAGTTTTCATTGATTCTGTCGTTGCAATCTTGTAAACACACTATTTCATAATTGAATTTTTGTACGTTATTCTTGCTGTTTATGTGTCAAGTCTGAAATGGACAGATGTCCTCAGAGACCTGCAGAAACACAGACAGAAAAGATTAGAAGCACAAATGCTCCTGAATTTACAACCCTTTAAATCTCAAAGAGTTTCTGTGAAAAAAGAGGACTGGGATAGTACATGTAATGTGTATTGTGGATTATTATGGATTATGGATCTATAATTATAGAATATTGTGGATAATTGATGCATGCTTTAACATTTGTAGGTTAAAATATACATTAATGTAAAGGTGCTGTTTTTAATAACCTTCATGTACAAATATTCCGTTATCGTTCAGTTAATATAAAACTGCATGCATAATAATTAAAAACAAACTAGCAAAATGCTGTTTAACATAATTTAGATTTTTAGTTTAGAATGCTTCCCAAATAATTGAAACTAATAATGTAAATTGCAGAGCCTGTCAGAACTTTTCTTCTGTGAATAATCCACTAGAGTTATGCAAAAGCATAATGAAGTATTTAATCCGCTCCTGTGGAAAGATTATTTCATTAAAAGAAGGATTGATTAGCATGTGTTTGTGCGCTGGTTCTGCTCCTTGATACTTCACAAGTACGACTTGTCCTCAAAAAAACTTTGATGATGGTGATGATCATGTTCTTAAGAGCATCTTCATTCTTGATTAATCAGAGAAGGACATGAATCAGATTTAAAGAGATAGTTCCCTCCAAAAGGTCTGTCCTCGTTTGCTCATATATTAAAGCTTCTGATCAGTAATCAGAACAACTTGTGTGTTATATACAGCGTTGAGAGCTTAACACATTATGAATGTGGCACATTTTCAACATTATGCTCTAAAAAACTCCTTTGTTTTTCCAGATGAAAGGACGCAGGTATTACAAAACATGAGGGCAAGTAAAAAAAAATGTTAAAGTTTGGTCCCTGTTTCCTGTGTGAACAGCAAATACAGCATCAATGCAACACTGAATGTAGCTGCACCTTTTCTGTCCACCAGGTGATTCTTGCATTCATGTATTGACAGGTAAAAAGCACATTACACAATACAACACATCATCCTGTTTACAGAACACGGCAGAGCTTTAGAGCTTCAAGGTCTGTTTCATTTTTGTAGTGAGTTTGCAAAAATGAGAAAATGTCCATGATTACAGGAAAGCTTCCCGCACCACATGAACCGAATCTGAAAGCTTTCCTCTTTCTCGCTTTTCCGACTAGTCTGTGTGTTGTCCTAAACTCATTAATACTGTTTCTCAACACTACACAAGATTGTAAAACAGCAGCATTATGGCATTTTTATCATTTACGTTTATAATTTATGTATACATTTTCCACATTAAATGAAGAACACAAAGTAATTGTGTTCTGTTTTTGTGGTTTAAAGTGAATCAGGAGGAATCAGCTTTTATATCTATGCAAAAAGAAGCCAGAAATAGCCTTTGCAATCTGTCGTCCTCATGGATACATCCGGGTGTTGTCTGTGTAGTAGGTTGTTAGGGCAATCTGACTGGTGAAGATGACCTCACTGCCTGAAACAGCTAATAAAAGCTCTCTTGACGGGCTGTTATATTTGAACAGATGTATTTGGAGAAAACATGAAGTAGCAGCATGATTTGAAATATCTGTAAAACTTGAGCAGTGTTCCAGCTGTCTGATTACAAATGTGCCATTTAAACAAGATACAAAATGGATGCATGAATACAGTTAAAAAAAAACTGAACTTCAAAACATGTAGTTCTGATCTATGATCCTGTCTTTCTGTAACTTAACAGGTAGACATGCTGCTAGCAACGGCAAAGTCATGGGTTCGAGTCCCAGAGAACAGGTGAAGTGATCAGATGTTTTGTGATTGTTTGCAGAGGAGTTAACACGGAGAGAAAGAGAACAGTGCAGAACAGCCGTGTGTGTGTGTGTTCAGAGTGAACCGTGACATGAGAGTTCTCCCTGCAGTGATGCTGTGAGAGAGCTCGGCTGGTGTTTGACTTTAACATCTTCACAAGGATCTGGATGAATGAATGAATGGCCAGGATGATCTTTAAGTGCACAGGTAACTGCACTGGTAACATCATGGACAGACATGTCCCATCAGGATCTAATTCTTCTCCTGATCTAATGCCCCGTACACATAAAGAGACACAGATTCCTCACAGGAACCTGATGCTGCCGAACCTGCGTAAACCAGCTCTGCCTTATTTCACTGACCTCAGGGGACTTTCAAATGATTTCATTGCATTTCAGATACGTTTGTTAGACCTGTTGCTGATTAAGCATTGTAATGCATAATTAATGCAAGAAGCCAGTTAAGTCCGTTAAACTATCACAGTAGCATTTTGATTTGTGATTTGACATAAATGAGCTGCATATTTTAAAAACCTCTTTAACGGCCAAAAGTCCAATCACATACGTATCATTTGTTTCTGTAGCTCAAATGAGCCAAAGATTAATACGTAAACTTTAGAAAACACAATTAATTTATGAAATGACATACTAGCATCATGTTATGTTAAATCATGTTAGCATTGTGCTAAAACATGCTAAATCACGTTATAATGTTAAAACATTATAAACACAACTATTTTTATTTGTTTATTTGTTTTTATTCAGGGTTTAAAAACTAGTACATGCTTCATTATTTTCTAATTTAATTTTTAAACTTTTAGACTAGGCTTTCTCAAGCCAACATAAATGTCCTCATATTTTACTATCTTGTTAATACACCATTTTCAGATGAGTCTCTCACATAAATGCGTTGTTTGTTTTTCCGTTTTCGTACAAAAGCCGCAGATTGTGAACGTTATCAGTTCCCATCTGAACACGTATAGCTGGATGAAATTCTTCTCGATCTTTCTACTCTGCTGGATTACAGGGAAACCCCGGAAGCAAATTGCGCTCAGTTCCACTCCGATTAGCCGTCAACCGTATAGAAGTACGACCACTGTCACAAAGAAGCCAAAGTAATTTGCTTTAATAGCTAGACAAGCCGGGGTCTGTTTGGAGTAATGAATACACGGAGTGTGCCAGAGGCCAGACTGCGTGAACAGCCTGGAAAAGAGGGAAGGAGGACTCATGAAGTGCAGCTCCTAAATACAAAGCAGCATTTACTTCCTGTTGTAGCATTCTTTGAGGAACACTACCAAGAATGTTTGTAGTTCAAAACTAAACAGATTTGACAATCTGAAATACGTTCGACAAAAGGGATCTGTCAGAAAAGAGAAAATAAATTCTGTGTTTGTTTGCTCAAGGTGAAAATGGTATTTCCATAATCTAGTTCTCCGTAATTTACTTCCTCTGTTGTTAGGACATTTGTTGGTCTGTTCGAATATAAATGCAATAACTTCAGATTTAAGGCCAACAGAAATACAGAATTTATGCATAAGAACATTGCTTATGTAAATACAGTGGCATGCTTAAAAATGTGTAAATGTCATTTGTGTTAGATAACAAAAATTAACACAAATCAAGCACAATAGCACTTGCAAGCAATAGCACAATAAGATTTCACTTTTTTATGCCGGTGCTGTGATTGTTTATAACCTGTGTGTGTGTGTGTGTGTGTGTGGTCCTGGTATTCACCACATTAGGGGACCAAATGTCCCCACAAGTATAGTAATACCAGTAATTTTTTGACCTTATGGGGACATTTTTAGATCCCTGTGAGAAACAAGCTTATAAATCATACAGAATGATCGATTTTAAAAATCTAAAACAGCAGACAGCTTTATGTGATGGTTAGGTTCATGGATAGGGTTAGTATAGAATATACAGTTTGTACAGTATAAACACCATTATGTCTATAAAATGTCCCCATGAAACATGAAATCCCAGTGTAGAATCCCGCGCTTTATACATTCTAAATACTATCTGAACTTGAACTTACCCATAATTCTTACAGCACCTTATGGAATGTCACGTAGTCGTTGTTGCTCAATTATGATATTTTTTGGCATTAACAACTTTTTCACTGCCGTTGGTGTGTTTTCCTGTTTTAATCTCCACTTTTTTTCCTTTGTTAAAATGTTTTCTGTAAAGCTGCTTTGCAACGATGGGGATTGTGAAACGTGTTATGGACATAAAATTGAATTGAATGTAATATACATGTTTGATCTCAGCAGCAACCGTATATTGTGTAAAGCACAAAATAAACACAAGACAGGCAGCAGTACGTGTGTGTATATGCACTGCTTTGGGGTCAGTATTAGAGAGTTTTGCTTCTGATGATTATGTTA
This sequence comes from Botia almorhae, assembly GCA_036877575.1. Taxonomy (NCBI): domain Eukaryota; kingdom Metazoa; phylum Chordata; class Actinopteri; order Cypriniformes; family Botiidae; genus Botia; species Botia almorhae. The sequence continues at coordinate 16,475 of JAZGTJ010010651.1, forward strand.
ATGCCGCCTCAGCAAGCTGTCCTCAGCCCTCAGCGAGGAAATTACACTGCAATAAAATAATTAAAATCTCCGTCCTTCTTCAATACCAGTATTGGGCCTCACAAATTATACATGAATCTCTAGCTTAAAAAATGCTGCTTCAATAGATTTTAAGGCACAAGCCCCATGCGTCATTTCTCGATGGTGTGACTTCAATGCGGGTATTTCAAGGATTATTAAGATGGTGCAGACCTCTGTGAAATTGTAAGTGCCTCTTTTTCCTCAGTGATGTCGTCCGCACAATGTATTTGATCTGAATGAAAGTTGAAACAACCCGCAGGGAAAAGCAGAAATGAGCTCTTGTAAGTTTCTCAGTTGTTTCTCCTAAATGGGGAGCAAATGGAGACTAACTGTTTCTCACTTTTTTCTTACAAAAAGGAAGATCTCAGGAAAATCTCTTTAAGATCTCAACAATGTCTCAAACTTGGCTCAGATTTGCCAACATACAAATGTCTGCAAAAGAGATTTCTGTGTGATCTCAAACATTTCTCCTCAAATTATACAACCACATTGATTTAATTGCTCTATGCTCAGAGTGTTTTGTGTATGATTGTCTCCTTTTGGTCTGGTTTATTCTCCCAAGGAATCTTAGGAGAAACGTCTGAGATAATGTTGATACTTCATGAAAGCACAACCTTTAAGCAACAGCTACAATTTCACTCTGGGAAAGTCTGAATGTAGGTCAAAATAAGTAACTTTAAAGTAATAAAAGAATGGACTGAGCTAACAGGGAACATTCTCAGAACGTTGGCTTATTTTCTTTAAAAGTGCTTTCAAAGTTATCCAAAATGTTAGTAGAACATTTTTTAATATTATGGCATATATCAAAAACGTTACAGAACTAAAAAAAACGTTTAAATGATGTTCTTATAACCAAGCAATAACGTTAACGCAATGTCTAAAAAACTGGACTTTTTGAACTGAGAACTTTCAAAAGAACATTTTGAACATTTTTGTTACCTAATGGAAACATTAGGGAAACGTTTTTGGAGCCTGAAGTGTTAGCTGGGGAAACGCATCTTTTCAGAGTCATATGAGCTCAGATTATTGCATAATTAGACGGTGAATCCGTTAAGATGGCGCATTATGGAGAGACAGAAGTGTCGTCGGTTCCCTGCTGCTGATCAATAGCTCTTCCCTCAGCGTTTTATGAGGAGATATTGTGGTAGATGAGCCGTTTCGTGGCGCTAGATCACTGGAGACAAAGGCGGAGTTCCTATTACAAACCACTGAAGCAGCTCGGCTTCTATTCTGAACAGCTGACAAATGCCTTATATACGGCGCTCACCCCTAACTGCACAGGCAAGCATTCAATTACAGCTGCAGTCGGGTCAGCAGAGT